>VUYV01000210.1:1164215-1433490 GCA_008711295.1 Anarhynchus alexandrinus | reverse complement strand
GGGAAGGAAACGGTTTTGTGCCCTAAGCCTCAGCTTTAAAACAAACTCCTTGGAACCCGTAAGTCCTAAGCCACAGTGAGATCATAGAATCATAGAATGGTTTAGATCTCCTCAGCTTTTCCTCTCTGTAGGCTAAAGGCGCAGACCTCCACATGGCAGCTCTGTGGATGCAGTATACACAAGGCCTTAAACACTGTGTAGGCTTAGTTTCTCTCACTTAGCGCTGAATAAATGGGAAGGTGCCTTTCCTCCTTTACATTTATTTCTGTCTAGTATCTGGTTTTAAAATTATAAATTCACAGATCACAAATGGCTTTTGTGTTAAAGAGGATGAGTGAAACAGGATGTGCTCAAACTCCGAGACGCTAAGAGGAAGGAGGCATTTTATAAGTGCTTTTTTTAGTTTGATTTCCTAAGGAAATACAACTTCCACAGATAGCTGTGGGTAAGCTTTGTACTGTACCTATTTCTTACCCCACCCAAAACTTTTGAGTGTTAATTTCATCTAAACCTGATAAAAAGGAGGAGCTTTTTGGAGTAATTTTATAAGCTTTGTGAAAATGTCTGCGATGATGCGAGAAATGCTATAAATGGCACCACTGAAGGAAAGGTATGGCAAGAGCTTGGTTCAGCAAAGGTTGAAAGCAAGGCAGGAGCTCAGTCTTGAGACACGAATCTGTAAGAAACCAGGCTTCTCTAGTTACATGAGAAACAGAACCAATTGTTATGATTTCACTGATTCCTCTCTTCCTCTGTTTTTAACTTTTCAATTCCACCCTTTGGTATCTGACATGCTTGATGCCTAAGAAAGGAATTTATAAGTGAGGAATTCCTTTTTTTAATATTGACTCTCTGCAGACTAGGATTTAAATCTGAATTTGTATCAGATGACTGGCTATGCCAACAGATGTCCATACTGTGCAAATATTTACAAATATGCTTAACTTATGCATGAGTAGTCAGTTCTGTGCAGTAAGTTAAATTCTTCAGTAAGCGTTTGCAGGATTGGAGCCAGAGCTTGTAACTTTCATGAAGCCAGACAGTTTGTATTACCAATTATGCCAGCACAGCTCTGACAAAATTTATATAGTACTCCAGACCTGTAAGAAAGTTTATTAAGCCTTAGTAGAACCTCAAAGCACACAGTGATTTTAAAAAAAGTCTGTGGCTGATAATCTCAGAATTCCACAGCTGATGAGACTTGCAAATCCTATGAATAGGATTGCTAAAATGAAATAGATTTAATGATTTTAGTTTCGTTTTAACATTTTTTTCAGAAAAGATTTTTAAAGGTAACATCTATCACTTTTAGAATCATAGAATCATAGAATGGTTTAAGTTGGGAAGGACCTTGAAGATCATCGAGTTCCACCCCGGGACACCCACTAGACCAGGTTGCCCAAGTTTTCAAAGTTTTGCATTCCTTAACTGCTTTGTTGAATGGATGTCAGTTCTTCATTGGCCATTTAGCAGAATTTGTAGTAGGAAGACCTGATTATTTTTAGGAATGAAGAGGGATGCAGTTGGATTTATAACAAAAAATGCTTTTTCTTTGACTATGTTAAATTTTATTCATATGGCAATCCATATCTTCATAATACTTGCATGGCATTATGCTACATACATGAATAAAAAGGACTGCATAAATAATTGTAGGATCTGGTTCTGGATGTGAGTTTAATACCATTTCATAACACGTCTACCAACACTTTCTAGGTGTAAATAGCCTGTTTATCTTGTGTCTGTGGCCATTATCCTGTGCATAGTGGGAGGAAGGAGCAAGGTGTGTTTTAATGCTGTGCAAGAAGCTCCAAAACTTTTCTTGTAATATAGGCACTTTCTAAGGTCCTGGTTTCAAGTGCTTAAGTTAGTTTGAACTACTTAACTGGGTAGTCTGCCTCCTGGAACAGATTGTAAGGTTAATAATGTATACCACCCTACACAACCTAATAGTGTCTCTGCTTGGATATATGCCATTCATCTTACTTTGATTGTGACATCTTAAAAGTTCCTGTATGGATGGAGATGGTGACTAGTTCTGCAAAGAGGCTAGATATCTTAATCTAAAAAGAATGAGGTCTGGCAGAAGTACAGAAGTAAAACAACGAGAACCAAAACTTGCTTTCTTAAGTGTCAGTATTTTTCAATCATTCAGACTGTTAGAGGTTCAACAGTAGCTTCCTAGAACAAGGGAAAGATATGGCTGGAGTTTTGAACAATGATGCATGTGTTGCTCTGATTCCTTAGTTATTACATCGTTCTGAGAGTGTGTCTGATTTTTCACAAGTCTCTGACCATGGTTTTGCTGCTTATGTGACATGTAGGAACACTTAACTATGTACAAAGCACGTGTTAGAGAAAGATGAGATTCTTTCTTATTTGGACTTCAGCAATTGACAACATCAGGTTGATATCTGGAACACAGCAGCTAAAAAACTCTCTTTGCTCTCACCAGCCCTTTGCTGCACCAAGACACTCAGGCAGTTTGGCATGGGAGAATCACAGAAGGGAAAAGGAGAGGGAAAGGAGAGCCTCAGACAGTCGTATCTGGGCTGGCTGGTAAGCAACTTCTAGGTGAGGTAGCAAATTTTACCTTTAGAAGTGATAGCATGCCCTTGTCCTGGTAAAAGCTCTTTTGTTGGTGTTCCTGATACTTATTTTTTTTCCATGGATGCAGGATGATTTGATATGTCAATACAACCATCTTTTTGTTTTTATAAGCATGATTATTCCTATGTTAGGGATTGAAACACCAAGGGCAGGACAAAGGGGAAAGCCAGAAGTCATGGGGAGAGGAGTTAGGAAGTGTTGGTCTGGTGGAGAAGGTAGGATGAGGAGAGGGTGGTGACTGTGTTAATCACTCCTGAAGGGCTGGAAGCCGCTGGTGTACATTGTGCAGCCTTATCATGGACATTTAGAGGAAGCTTGAGAAATGGATGTGAAGAGTCAAGGGAGAAAACAATTAACAAACAGGAAGAGGGTAGATGGAGGGGGATTGGTCATATGGAGGGAGGTGATGAGGACAGAAAACTTGGGCATGTGGGTAGGAGTAGAGCTGTGCATGCTGGGCTCGAAATAGAGTCAACTCTTTGGGCAGTTTCTCTGGTTGCAGATTAACTATGCTGTGCTATACAGGCACCAGATTTGACCTAGAGCAGACTCAGCTCAACACTAACATTTTATTAGTTCAAGTGCTGTGCCATGTTAACACATCTCTGCTGTTTCCAGGACCAGCTTTGCAGTGCAGCTGCTTTCAGACAGTGTCTGAACTAATAAGTCCTGATGGACCCAAGCTGGCTCTGTGCAGACCCACTTGGGTGTTTCTGTGCTGTGCTACACGTTCCAGGGGATTTTATTAGCTTGGCTGGAAATCCAGATCTGAACTTGCTTTGTTGACGTCGATGGTTAAGAAGACCTCCTGAATCTGGAGTTCTGGAGGAACTGTGGTACAGAGACACCAAAGTGGTAATAAGTCCTGAAGGACCCACATGGACTTCATTGGTGGGTGGCCGAGTTTCCAGATTGCACTTTTCTGCATTTCTTCTAGTAGTTGAATAATCAGGGGTGTTATATTACCCATATATCCGAGCCCCACCTGAGAATGTAGAGCTTCCTATACAGGCTTCCTGTTGTATTGGTCTAGCTACTGAACAGGTACGAGGGAAAAGAATTAGCTCCTGAGGGTTATACCTGGACATCTCATAGCTAGAAAGTTGCTAATGATGTGCTTTAGTAGAGGAGATTCTGTCTGTGTTTACTGAGTATTCATGTACATTTTTATAAGATCCTACTACCTGAACCAATAAGATTATTATTTTTTTTACATGCATACAGGAAATGACTACTTGCTTGATGAGTTACTACCATTTCTAATGTTTTCTTTGAAAATCATAAGAACTAGAATTATTTTCTAGGCAGAGAAATAATACAGAGACCCCACCTAATCGTAGGGTTCTAAGGGCAGGGCTCTGGAAACCCTTCAAATACTGCAATAAAGTCACTGTGCGTGACATAGATCTGATCTGGGCTCTGTATAACAAATAAGCANGTTGCCCAGAGAGGTTGTTGAGGCCCCATCCCTGGAGGTGTTCAAGGCCAGGCTGGACGTGGCCTTGGGCAATCTGGTCTAGTGGGAGGTGTCCCTGCCTATGGCAGGGGGGTTGGAACTCGATGATCTTCAAGGTCCTTTCCAACCTAAACCATTCTATGATTCTATGATAAGATCCTACTACCTGAACCAATAAGATTTTTTTTTTTTTACATGCATACAGGAAGTGACTACTTGCTTGATGAGTTAGGCCCGTGGAACTACCATTTCTAATGTTTTCTTTGAAAATCATAAGAACTAGAATTATTTTCTAGGCAGAGAAATAATACAGAGACCCCACCTAATCGTAGGGTTCTAAGGGCAGGGCTCTGGAAACCCTTCAAATACTGCAATAAAGTCACTGTGCGTGACATAGATCTGATCTGGGCTCTGTATAACAAATAAGCATTCTTATGTAATGGCTTCAAACTGGTCTTACCAATAGCAACCAAAATCACACTAGCTGCTTAACAAGATGGGTGTGAAGGACAGTCTCTTCTCAGTACACTTTCTCAGGGATAGGTGTTATGTTGGAACTGGAACTATTTATATCCTTCACTGGTTTTAGCAAAGAGGTCAGGAATTGAAGGCAGTTTTCGAAGTCTGGTGTTGCACTCTACACCTAAAGTTGACTGCTGTATTTAATTTGTTCTGTGTCTGTATGAGGAAAAGAAGTAGGGGTTAGGTGCAAGCTGAAAATTATTTTCAACCTTTATTTTTCTGAACTAGACAAGTTTAGTTGACTACATTTTTTCAGTCTGCTGTTTTCTTAAACAGTAAATTGATTAGCTTTTTTATTGTTTTATGGGAACTGCCATATGAATAGCCCTGGAAGGATTGCAAGGGGGGAGGGAAATTTAACAATCCTATTATTTTTAGGAATTACTTATTTAAAAATAAAAGGAGCAGTTTCACATTAGACTTGGCAAGTTGTTTGAAGAAATGTTATATATGCCAAAAGTCAGATGGAGGCAGAAATAAATGGACTGTGATGCCAAACCATAGGGCATCAGCAGACATTAAATTAATCCTTCGTTCTTTCAAATGAGACTAAGGAACCTTTGTCTCTGTGCAACAACAGAGGAAGCATTTGACTTGAAAATTTTGGGTCATATTGAGAGAAGATGTCATAGCAAAAGATGTGGAATACTTAATGCATAAAAGTAGTTGCTTTAAAATCTGAAGTAGGCAGGTTTGGTATTATTATTTTTTTTCCATTCGGTTCAATTTATCTGCTACAGAATAGACCACAGTGCTGAGCTGTTAGGGAGTTTGATTCAAAAGTTGTAATGAATGTTAAAATTGAGCAGGATACTTGAACATTAATACTTCTGGAATAATTTAGGTAAAGAACTTGGAAGTAATGTTTACAGTAAACAAGTATGTATGTTTTTTAACAGCTAACTTAAAAACATTAGCAAGATTATATAAAATATGTGCACATATTTATATATCTTTTAATAAGGAATGTGAATATGCTTGTTTTAGAAGTTCGCACTCTGGGCATATTTTACTTAACCTCCCCGAAATTGGCATTTGCATCTCCTGAACAAAGCCTTTTGCCTGCAGGTAATTTGCACCATTTCTTATATGTCATCTCTTAAAAGACATACTGAGCTCAGCTGTGTATAAAGCAGATATAACTGGCAAGCTAGGGAGCCAGAAGGAAGCACAGCAAATAAAATAACTGAAAAGAGATGTTTTAATGTGTAACACCATCTCCTACTTCTGCTTTCTGCCATCTGGCTTGGAAGAGACCAACTTATGCCAACTTAGGCCTCTCTGCACATGGGAATAGGGCTGATTCAGCCAGTAATACAGCTGCACCAGTGTTGACCCTATAAATATTGAGAAGGGAAGTCTGAAGTTTTTATCCTTTCAAGTGATAACCTGTTCTTGAACTTCTCAAGATTGACCTCTCCTTCATTCAGCTCAAACCCCTGCATGATCTGCCTAGCATCTAGATTTCAGTAACAGATGAATTAGTACTGTCCATTGCTGCCTGTGAGTCCATGAACGTGTTTTTTTTGGCCAAAGAAGTGAACTGTGCCAGCACAAGGGGAAGCCAAAAGATGCTCTCAGGCATAACTCTTGATACTTAGCTGTATTACATAGCTGTGTACTAGAGCAAAAGACCACTCAAACCATCTAGTAGCATTTCCATGTGAAATTTTGCTCAAGATAGAAAACAGTACCATTTTTAGATATCATTGTGTTTTATTGTAGGATTTTCAGGTGAAGTGGGAGCCAGAAAGACCTTAAGGGGTGTAAATTATGTCACATTAAATGTTATTTCCTTAGGGCACCAAATAAGAAATGCTGTGATTAGCAAACTGATAACCATTATAACTTTTACTACAGGCATGGCGAAAGTCCCCTCACTGATGCTAGTACTACGTATGGCCAAGGAGAGGATAAGGTGGTGAAATAACATCAAGTTAACATAACTGAGTAGCAACTAAGAAGATATTTCAAAAAAAATCAAGTGTGTGCAAATACAAAGCCATACCTTATATGTAAGCACCTGCAAAAGGCTGTTTACAGAGGTAAAGCCGTGTGCCATTTAGTACTCCCCTGAGAGTATTGCAAGCCAGGGAAGCAACATTGTAGTCTTGTGGTTCATCTCTTGTATTCCTACCTCTGTAAAGTCACATAAGATCCAGTTTTCTAATTAGCTTACGCTGGTCAAAGACCCCAGTGTCACATACAGAGTAGGTTATATTCTATGCTATGTGCTCTTGCCACGGGTTCTTTCCCTTTGTACTGGTGATCATGTAACCATATGGCAAGTGAGAATAGCTTACTGATCTGGGTGAAAATCAATGCTACTTTTTTTGTGACTGTTACTTCTCAGCTGGATCAGTGAACTGAGCCGACTTGCTGGGTGGCCACGAGATTGCTAGTTTTGATGGAAAGAAAGCGGCAGAGATGCGCAGCAGGGAGGGAGCGGAGGTGAGGACCTCAGGACTGCGCTTTTCAATGGCCTGTGATCTTTGGTCGCTTGAAGCCATTCATGAAACTGTATCCTCAGTCTGTGCACACTTGAATTCATTCATTATGCTAATAGTTAAGTACCTTGTAATTTGTAAAAATTGTCAAAAAGTTTGGGTGATACACTGGGCATGCTGCAGGCATTGAATTAAAACCATTTACTTCAGGGTTGACTGATTATAAAAAGAACATAAATAAAATGATTATTAGATCTGACATATTTGTATCCTTAGGCTACATAGTTTAAAATCTTCCATAAAATGTCCATTTAATGGGCTCCATCATAATGTCTCTATTTGACACACCTTTCGTGCATGGTTAGAAGTTAAGAAGGGAATGGAAAAGACTTGTGTAGGTGACGTATGGTTTAATATCTGTTTTTAAATGAAATCTTGACTTTATATTTCCAGACTTTTAAATAATCCTGTTTTTTGCAGGGTGATGGTGGTAGGGAAATTTGTGCTCTCAGAGGGTTTTTTCCTCTTACGCAATTGACAGATATTTACAGCCCTTTTGCTTGCTTGGCTGGCAGCTTTTTGCATGGGAATTCCATATAACCTGATATTAGTCTGTTATATATAGTATTCTATAAGCAATTTTTAAGAAAAAAAAAAAGGTGAATAGACCTTGCATCATCCATAACAGTTTCATAGATCTTAGTGGGAGTTTTATGTTCTTTTCCAATTTATTCATGTTGCTGTACCAGTGAACGCTTTTTTTTTAATGGCCAGATTCGTTAGTGCCTCATATCTATCCATTGTGGAAGAAATTATTGCCAGAAATCCTCTGACAGCTGGTTCATTTTCACTTTGTTCTGTTTATATATTTTATAGAATTTGACTGGTTGTATGTCTGACCTCCACGAAATACGATAGGCTTTTCTCTTTTTCTGTAATGGAAAGCTGCATTTAAGCTTTTATAGTCTCTTTCGCTCAGCTTCAGGGTTCTGAGGTTCCGTCTGTAGACTCCAGTACAACTGATGGATATATCACCCACATTTTTAGATGGACATTGTGTGATTTGGTTAATAGTGAATGAACAGTAGACTATAACTTAAGCAAAGTAGACATACTTATCAGCCCAGTGTTGGCATTTAATTGTCCTGCATTGTGCTTACTTCAGAACTCCCTCCTCTGGTATAGCTGTAGCGGTGCTGCATCTGGATTCACTCTGCGTTGCTGGAGGTATCTGTAAGCTCAATGGAGACAGAGGCATATTCTTGCAGGGGATGATACAGGTGGGTTTAGGCTTTAGGTGGGTTCAGCTGCCTGCTGGAAATACCTGTCATCTGTCTTCCCTGGCAATTTAGAGAGTGGCTTGCTAATTGAGATGCTTCCTTGGGACAGGATTAATTGAGCCCCTCTGTATCCTTGTATCATTTTTTTTGTATCCTTGTAGCGAATGTTGTCCTAGGAGAATAACATGCTATACTGGCACATCTGTTAGTAAGCTGACCTGTACTGACTGTTACCTGCAGCTTACAGCTGCAAGACAGTTGGTAGAGAGTATAGTATTCAGTCAGAAAGGTCTTACCTCTCTCACTTGTTATTCTTGTAGATGAACAAGTTTCTCAGGGCTGAGCTATGGAAAATGTTGTAGTAAGTGTAGTGGCAATCATCTGATGTTTTCCTTTAGGATTTAACAAAAAAGCTCTTCCTGTAATGTCCCTTTTGTCTGCTTATTTTCTGTAAGATTATTTCTTATCTGGATGTGAATCTTAAAACTTAAAAAAAAAAAAGACCTGTTTTAACTCTTAGTTTTGCTAGAAAATTGCTACAGTACTGCTTTTTAAGAAGTCTTTAATTTATTTAGCTATAAGAGATCCTTGCCCATATACAAGGACTGATAAATCTAATGACATTAAAGAATTCCAGCTACCTTTCCTGTCTAAAGACCAGAACGCACACAAACTAGGTTTGGACACCTAACTTCAAAAATCCCTTGCTCAGCATTTTTCTACTCATGAAGTGTTTAAATTCAGATAAATAGCGCCTTCTTCACCCTTAAGGCCATGTTAATATTGCATCCAGTTTTCCAAGCAGGCATTCTCCCCGTTGCCTCTTTTTATCTGCCAACTCGACATCTAGTAGAGCAAATCTGTAACAAAAATATACTTCAGATGCTCCTGGAAATGGAGTGGGGTATTGCCTGCATTTTGAGGAAACTGAACATAAAAGAAACTCAAAGAAACCACTTTTGCCTTTGCCCAGTTCTTCCATTCTTCTTGTGTGTTCACGCATGTGTGTGCCCCTGCTGGGAAACCATCTTCTGTGGCAGCTGTGTGGAGAATGCGACGTACACTCTGATCCCACCAGCACAAGATACTGGGACTGAAGGCTGCAACTCAGACTGTTCATTAGGGTATGATCACTTCTGTTCTCTGTGCAGTGATGAACCCCGTGGAGCTTGGGGAGGACCAAAGAACTAAATGGGCAGAGCTGTGCTTCTTTTCACATGGGGAAGAGCTACTGGCTGAGCCAAGGCAGTTGCTGGGCCAGGCTGTGTATACAAAGGGGCAGAGCAGAGGGTGCTGAGCCTGGGATAGCACAGGGCAGGCCTTAATGATGGAGCAGTTATCTGGGTTGGGAAGGCAGGGGATTAGTGAGGAAGAGATTGGAAGCTGTATCTCTTGGGTTTGTTACACTGAGTCCTCCCTACGTGCAGGTGTCTCCTAGGCTTAGTGGGGATGGATAAATTCAGTGTGTTACTAGAAGATTAGGAAAAGTACATATCAACTAAATAAAGATGGGAACTTCATTAAAAAGAGCTACATTAGGAAGGATTGTCTACTTAATTGTTCACATTATACAAGATGCAACTTAGCACTCAGCTGGACTCGTTCCCAGTGTTCATAAATCTATGCATGAAGAAAGCAGAGCAAGTGAGCGCTAAAAGTTCCTTTGGGTTTTTTGTTTTGTTTTGCTTTTTGTTTTAAATTTTGAAACTCACATTTAGTGTGTATATTTTAACATGTTCATGTGAAACACATCAAAGTAAACACATGCAGTGTGTTTCTTTCACTGTCATTAATCACTGTAGTGTTTTAAAAAGTAACAAAAAATACACTAATGTTAAACTGTGGTCAAGAATTGAAATATACACAGCTCTAGAAATTTGAAGTTTGCCTTTGCCAGGGCAAATGTAGCTTGACAACCGTGTGTGTTTATGTATCAGCATATGAAGCAAGTCTGGTTAGCAAATACGGACTTTTTCCATTAAAAATCCTCAACTTATATTGAAACCTTTTAAAGCACTTTTGTAAGCCACCTGAAGACTCAGCTAAAAATTCGGGGGAAGAAAATGACTAAATTCTCCGAACCGCTCTGACAACTATTATACTCCAACACTTTATCACAAGATGCACTTGCTTTTTAAACCCAGCTTATGTCTTTATCTGGGAAATTTCTCTTTGTGACACAACTGAAAAAACAGGAGTGGATGTGAAAGATGAGGGTTATTTAGGTTTTTTTTTGCGACTGAGGTGCCAGTGAAGAGCCTGTGAGAAGTCCACCTGTCCTCTCCGGATGTGTTGGGGATAGGCTTTCAGCCAGAGTGGGGGATGGCTATTTTTGGTTGTACTTGAGGTTCCTGTTTTCCATAGAAAAGAACTGTGCTGTCTTCCTCTCCACAAACCTCCTGGATACTACTGAAAGGGGAAGGACAACGTGGCACTTCTGTTCCTGTTTCACAAGTCTCTCTTGTGAATCGCTGTGCGGCCCGCCTCTGCTGCTCCTCTCTGCTTTCCTCAGCAGCACCATAAGATAACCGTCAGCCTTATCCCTGTCAGTCCATTCTCTGGGGTCTGGATACTGGTTATGCATGTGAAATGCTTTAGTAATTTTCTTTGCTCTGATGAATGCCTATATGAAAGGAATTGGGACAGAACTGGCAGTGTGCAAGCTAAGAAAGATGATGCTGTCTTGTTGCTCTTCACTCAGATGTGGGAAGTTGTTTTCATAAATATAAGTTAGACTTTCCCTACAAAGAGAACTTGGATAGAATATAATTAACTGGGGATCCTTATAGATGTTTTTTCAGACTTGAATCAGCATCCTTGTGGGAGCTGTTTCCTTTCTAATTTTTTTTTTTTTATTTCACAGAGAGATCGTATTTTTCTGGCTCTGCTTTTTGTCTTTTTTTTTGCTTAAAGACACAGAAAAGAGAACAACTGTCAGAGGCTTAAGACAGAGGTGCTGTATTCTTTCAGCTTCTTTTTCTGTGGGGGGAATTAAATGCACTCTTTATTTCTCAAGATTATATATAACAGATAAACAAGTATGTGTATTTTTCACAGCAGTAACAACCACTCAGAGAATTCCTGTCTCATATTCCTGCATAATCTGACTTCCTGAAAGCTTTAGAGAACCACTGTTTCTTCCCGCAAATATTTTACCTTTTACACTTTTAACTTTTTAATATCCACACTGTGCTTGGCCTAACTTACCAAAGCATTCTCATTGTCTTTGTGACTAATCAGGGCAACATATCAGTTCATCTCACTTAACTGAGATGTCAAACTTAGGAGCTCTCTAGGGGGAAGGAGTTTTCAAAATCTAAATCATCCCCAGGTGCGTATCTTTCGTGTTGCTGATAGAGAGTGCCAGGAAGTCTGGAATCATAATTTAGGTGCCTTGATCAGGTAGGATGAATTTGGGCTGAGGCATATAACTTTTAGGCAGAAAATACATGAGTTTTCAAAAATTGTCAATCCAATTAATTCTGAATGTCTTGGAGAAGCATGGCAGAAAGTTAAATACTTCTCAATTTACAAGTTCATAACTTTTTCTTCTCCCCCTACAGAGTCTGCTACTGACCCCCCTAAGACAGCTGACAGCGAACCTTTGTTTACAAAACTGCGCAATCCAAGCACAGGCAAGTTTTGGAATTGTGACATGAGCCTGTTAATGTTCTGGTTGATTCCCTCCACCACCAAAAGATTCGTATTTTGCAAGCTGAAATAATGATGATAGTATAAGTCTTATGTGCCAAAGATACTGCTGGTGACGCCAGATAGTTAATGCTGTGCAAATATTTAGGATTTCTTTTATAATTTTAATTGGTTGAACTGTTTATTCATCAGGAATATTGGCAGCACAAAAAAAGAGGTGTAATTTAAGTTCAGTTTTTAGGTGCATTAGTTTTGGGGAACTTACAGCATTGGGTGTTGAGCCTGTGCTTTTTTTTAATCCAGATTTATGCTTCATAGCATTCATCTTATGCTATAAAATAAATAGTCAGAGTTAGAAGAAGTGATTCAGTTATACTTACCAAGCTTTTTGAGTCTTTTCATTTCTAAATCTAATTTTCTTCTTTCCCTGGTCCAAGTGGTGGTGTCTCTTTTCTCATTAATAGATGATGAGGCACTTTGAATTCAATACATTGGAAAGACCAGCAAATGTAGGCAATATAATAACACCACCATCCCACTGTTAACTATCTTCTAGTCAGATTGTTCTTTTTGTCAAGGATTTGTTACTATATAAGTAATGTAATAATTGAAGTATGAGATACTGCAACACTAACTTGCAGTAAGCCTTTGTTAGGGTTAACATAGTCTGTTTGAAAAACACATTTCATGCTTTTTTTCTTTCCTTCCATAAGCTTGTTTGTTTTCTGTAGATTTAAGTTGTATGGTTTTGTTTTGAAATTCACTGCTTATATTTATGTGTGTTTGTAACTAAAGTCTTCAGGTACATTTAATCTCACAATATAACAACTGCTACTTGTTCTTGAAAGAGGAAAATAATTAAAACCCATAGATATAGAATATGAAATCACTCATCATGATACCTGTTTTTTGATTGCTCAGATTTATGGTGGGAATATATAGCCATGGATATTTTCCACCTGCTGTATTATATTAGCTTTCTAATTTGTTATGTTTTTAAAAGCATAGATATTAATTTGTTTTTCTCTGTGGAAGAAGAGATCTGTTTACTTTGTAGAATCAGAGATCTTGGGAAAGATTTCTAGAGAAAACCTGAAGTACAATGATTGCCTGGGTGTGTTCCTTTAGAATTTACAGGAGCTTATTTATAGACCTGCATAAACTTTCAGTTATGTAGCCTGTTATAAGTATAGGGTCTGAAAATGGAAGGACTGAGAACACCCTATTAATGTATTTTCCTTATGTTTGGGTCTAAGAGATGAATTGTTGATGCCAGGTATTGTATAAATACGCACTGAAGGACTCGGCAAACTATAGAATTCGTGCTAACTCCTTTATTAAATAAAAGTATGCATGGTCCTTTTTATAGACCGGTAGAAAGGGCAAAATTTCCCTCCTTTACAAAGACTATAAACTAGGGTTCAGCCTGCAATTCAGAAGTACCAGAAGAAGCATTTTTCAAAGTACTGAACTAAAAGAAGGGAAATAACCATACCACAAGACTTAAGCAACTAAATGGAGTGGTAAAGTTGTGAGCAAAGCTGCCTAGGTTCTCTCCCCATCCCCTAGAGTTTCTGTCTAATGACACTTGGGAACTTGTGGTGACTGTCCTTTTAACATAAGCAAATAAATCAAGGAGCTGGAGTTAGGCAATAGGAATGGTGACTTTCCCAAGATTTCATAGCTCACCACTGCATTTGGCTAGTGTGCTCACTGGTAGGAGTCTTAAGTTGTTCAGTGAGCACTTCTGTGAGTAGTTTGATGTCTGGTGCTGATCAAATTATGGTGTAGACCCTTGTTGAGAAACACATGGTAATGACTGAGACCTCTGCTCCCCCTTATATCTACTGTTCACTCGTCTACTCCTCTCCCCAAAAAAAAAATTGTTATCAGAGAACTGAAAATATATCCTTAGGTGAGGTTAAACATCTGGTTAGCCTTTTGGATAAAGGGGGGGAAAAATGCATTATCAGTCATTTCGGGGAAGAGATGTGTCTGCCCATTTTAGCTGACCTCCCTCCGCTCCTCGGGATCTCTGCAGACCGAGAACAGCAGTGCTGATGTCAGCTTGCAGGGGCTTACATGGAGACTTTTCTGAGCCAGCCCATGATCTGCAAGTCAGTGCAGCTTTGCAATTTATGTGTTTTGAGCAGGACTGCCGTGTTATAGTTCCTCATGTCTCTTGAAGATGGATTGATAACCAAGTCAGGACCAGTCCAGCCAACAGACTCCGCTGACCAAATTTCAGTGGCCCCTTCTGTAGTTCTAGCAAGTTTCTGTTTTAGATATGGAAAATGCCAATCCTGTTTGCAACATATTCGTCACCCTTTAATTATAACCCAGAACTAATGTGAAACGGCAGAGCTGTGCTGTGGGGTGGCCTGAAATAAAGCTTTCCTTTTCCTTTCCAACCTAGCAAGATTCTGATGAGCGCTTCTAAGCAACTTTTTAGCTTCCTTGTTCACCTTATTTGTCTACCCATACTGAGTCATCAGCAATCCATTTTGATGCACAGAAAAAAAAAATATTTAATATTTCAAATTGTCACATGAAGGTTTGAGACTTTTGTTCCTCTAACCCAGAGTCTGATATATTGGAGACAAACATGATGGAAGGAGAGGGAATTTTCTTGTTTTCCACCTTCCCGCTTCACTACAGACAAAAGCTGATTTCTTGAGTGATTTTGATTTGGGTTTGGATCAAAGGCTTTGTGTTGTAAGATGAACTATTCACACATCTTATTTATTGATTCAAATTCAGTTTGGTTTATAGAGCTGGTAAATGAACATCTGTATATAATAGTTTTCTTTGTCTGAGCTTGCTTTGTAGTGAGTTTATGTAGAATGTGTGTATGTTTGTGTGTCTGTATGTATATAAGGCACATTCTTCAGACGTATTGGGTATTCTTTTGATTTTTGTGAAAGCTTACAAACACAAACCAGATTTCTTTTCAACAGGGGAAGCAACCCTTTACTTATTCAATAGTGGTGCACAGCAGCTGTTTGAAGTAAAAGCTTTTCATGAGGAATATCGTTCCTGGTTTATAGGTCAGACTGTTCAACAAGGTGAGTAATACAACGTATCCTTCCCCCAACTGTAACTAATGTTCATACACAGACCTTCCCTCTCTCTTCTAGTAAATTTACAGGTGTTTTTCCTAGTTGTTTGAGGCATGCTGCATCACATCCCCACCTTCTGACATGCTCGTTTGCCATCTGGATTTAACCAGGGCTGGGGGCTTTGTGGTCTCTCTTTAAAAGGCTGCCTTTGGCAGCCTCAATTAGACAGATGTTCATTTGTCTTTGAGGAAGGGGGGAGGGGGAAGACATTCAATTGTATTTAAACTGAAGTGCCATAAAATACTTAGCTTGCCTTGTCAATCAGACCGGCAAGTCCTCAGTTTAAGTAAAATATGTGTTATCCTACAGGAGGGAAAAAGGGCTGGAAGGCCGTAGCCAGCTAAGCAGAGGGGTGTGTTAGAGCTCCAAGTGTTGGAATGTACGGTCTTGCTTTCTTTTAATTACCTCTGTATTCCCCTGTGTAAGTGCTGGGATCTCAGGACAGGCTTGTTGTCTGAAGGTGCCATTTCAGTGTTTTGTCTGAAGTGAGCTCGTCTGTACCATCCCAGTCATTCTCTGATCCTTCCCCACCTTTCTGAGAATGAGGATGAAATTTATGTAACTGCTTATGACAGCTTTAACAGTCCTTTATCAGTAAAGATGTCACTGGAGTAGTGTTTCTCTGCCAGCAAGTCCACAGACCAGGCAATAATTATTAATTCAGGCGATGAAAGTATATTTATTTTGTCCTTTTTTAACTAGAAAAAAGACCATTTATAGTAATAAAGCAACTCTCTCAGACATATGCCTTCTTTAATGGTAATATCCCAAAGTGTGTGTTAACTTTTAAACATCCTCTGCAGGTGCATATAGCAATGCAAGTGGTATGTCTGTGAGCTTTTCCTTGCTCCATCTGGGGGTGAGCCAAGAGACTGGGTCTGCTCCCTGCTCCCAATTATGTCCACATTGTATTCTCCCCCTCCCTTTCTAACCTCGATTTTGGCCCTTGGGAAATAGTTGCCTTAAGGAATCATTGCCTCAGTTTTCTTTAAAAGATACAGAAGGAAAAATTGTTCGTGAATGTTAGGGCTTTTGTATCTCTGAAATGGTCAGGGGAAGAACACAAAAAAGCTGTGTGTTTGCAGTAAAGCAAATTATCTTGTTATCTTTGGAAGGGCAGAGGTCTTTATACACTTATTGTGAGTCTGAACTCTTTAGAACAAATAAAAATACCTCTTCCTGAAGGTGCTATGGAAAGCATTTAAATGGAAGCTTTGAGAAAGTGGCTAGTGTTTTTTTTTTTCCCTCCAGCTTTATTATCAAAGCTTTCATGTTTGTAAGTGGTCCTGGTGCTTGCTTTGCCTCATGCAATGCATCATGTTAGTAGTACAGATGTTAGATTGGCTATCAGCTTTGTCCAAACCACGTTCTTCCCACACCATCTTTTGTTAGTTTTAGGGCCATCGCAGTAGGATTTCCTTTTCTTTAATTATCTTAATCATGTGAGTTAAAACAAAAAAAAATTACATTTATTTGCTTTTGGTTTGCTAATTAATGTCAAATTGTCATCAATTATTTGGTCTCATTAGTGAATTTCCTTGATGTTACATTGTTTCCAATTATCTACAATTATACAAAAAGCCTGACTAAGCCATTGTCCTGCAATGAGCTCCAGATGGGCAGAGGTGTCTGTTTCAATGGGAGACCAAGTTTTTCCTTTGTGTGTAGCTTTGAGTACGACATACTGAGCCGTATTTTCTGATCTATTTAAGTTTATTTTGTTCTGTTAGGAGACTGCATGCAGATTCTCCCCCTGCAGATGAGAGGCAGCTCTGACTTAACTAGCTTTTGAAATTTTTTCTTGCCCTGCCTACCTCTTCTGCGAGCACAGTGTTGCCTTCCCCAATTTTTGAGGTGGAGTATACTGGATATAGCTGGTATCCCAAAACAAGTTTCTGTTACACCCAAATCTGCCAATAGAGGGCAGCTTCAATTTTGCTGTTTTTAATGTAGTCCAGAAAAAGGCAAAACTAAGAGTGCTTGAAGCCAGCAGATCTGCAGTAGAGCTTGTGCTTTGGTTTGGCAGGGTTGAGAATTTAGTTCTTTCTGTATTTTTAATATAAAATCACAAACACTGTTTTCCTGCCCATTTTATTAAAATATTGGGATACTTACTGAAAAAAATAATTCTCCTCTTCTGCCCACACTCCTGAAAAACATCATTAAAAAAAAAGGTCAATTCTTGGTACTAAACTTACTTTTACATATCTGTCTCTTAGATGGGCGCCTGCTGTTTGTTACACCAATGGACCCTTTATTTCTGATGCTTTACTACCTCATAAAGGCAGACAAGGAGGTAAGCCTGCTTTATTTTTTTCACTGGAATTCTCAGGAGAAAGCATTCTGGCATTATTTTCTGCAGAAATTATGTTAGTTTTACAAAAAAGGGCTTCCGTAATAATGGAAACTTAATTTGCATTAAAAATAATAAATAATAAATTTGCATAGTATCCTACTGTTCTGCAGTTATTTTAAATTATTTATGTTAAAGGATGTGCAAACATATTTTTGTGGTCTGTTCCTGCTTCAAGGTGGCCCACCAGAAGTCATTTCACAAGGAATAATTTAGCTCATACTCTAGGCACTGTGCTCTGTTTGTATTCATCATCCCTTTGAAAGCTTTATACCAAACTTAAATTTGGGAAACAGTAAGTGTCCCCTGTCTATGTGTTAGAGAGTTGAGGTAGCCTGAATAAAGGACAACTACTGCTGCTGTTTCTGTGCATGGGAAGAGTCCTGTACTGCCCTTTACTTTCTCAGTACATTGCTTTCTAGGTTTTCTGGTTTTCTAGGCCAGGCGTGGTGCCAGATAAATGCATAGAGCTGTTTTGGGTCCTATATCAGGGCAAATGCATTCTTGCAGTGCCCTGCTTAAGTTAGCATGTTCTTCAGTAAAGGGAAGTCTTGAGGAATGTGTTGCAGATACCTCATGCAAGGGCAGCTTGAATGCAGCACGAGCACTTCTGTCTTGAACTAATGACTAGGAAGGTACCCACTGGGTGTCTTAGGATCATCCTTTGCACCATCCTTTGGTTTTGACAGTGTGATGCAGAGTTGCTTAATCTGTCTTCTGAGCAGAGCTATCTCCTATCCAGCAGACTTTCTTGGCTTAGGCTCTGTGCCCCTGCACAGTGTAAATGTGGCTGTCTTGCTTCAGGACACAAGCAGGTTTGTGCAGGTAAGTTATTTATAGGAAACAGTTTATTGCAGCTTTATTTCTGCGTCTCATAACCTTTTTGCCATTGTTATTGTGCCTTTTCTTTTTCAGGAGAAAAGACTTCAAATCCTTTCTGTTTATTTTTTTGTTGTTTGGGTTATTTGCTTGTTTTTACTGTGATTTAACAAAGGATGGTTACTTTTACTAAGCCTGTGACTGTCTATCAAGAGGATTAATTAATAATGAAAGCAGTATACCCAAGTGCTTTTTTCCATGCTGACCAGTATAATGACTTCAGCTTTTCAGTTTTGGCTCCTGAGACCACGCACTCTGTAAGGATGGAGAGCTCACTGAGTCTTTGTACTGATGCGCTAGAGGATCTTTCCAAAGGGAAGGCTGCCAGTTGTGCCAAACCATGCTGAATGATTATGCATTGTTTGGCAACGGAAAAATTTGTTTGATGGTTCTGTCATGTGTGGGGCTATTAAAGTTGTGCCAAAATCACTTTATATACATACTCTGGCCAAACTGGAATTGACTTTGCCGAGGTGAAAGGTTAATATTGTGTTCCAGAAGCTGCCCTGCTCCTTTGAGATTTATCTTTATGGAAGGAAAAGCAAAATTTGAATGGAAGTTATGACACTGGGTTTAATCCAAGAAGTTTTGGTCTAAAACAGTATTGGCACATACTGACTACTGTGTCTTATGTCATCTTCCAAAAAAACCCGCTGTACTTCACATTAGTTTCTCCCCATGTTGTTTTAAATTTGGTCTTTTAAGGGCAGTAATTGAAGAGTTCAGCATTTTGCAGGTATTTACTGGTTTGAAATAAGTATTTATAGTTTGCTTTGTAATCAGTTTCTGAATGTGTCATGTGTTACCATTCAAAATACAATCTTTAATCCTTTATTTTAAAGCTATGGCCATTGCATGCATGTATATTTCTATGTATATGTGTCTTAACATTATAATAACGCTTTTATAATCCCTTTGATGTATTTTCAGCAGCAAGGAAAGTTCCAGCCACTTGATCAAGTTGTGCTAGACTCAGACTACCCTAGCTGCCCATTGCTGCTGAAGTGTGCAGATGTTAAACAGTACATACATCATGTAACAGAAGAAAAAGGTGAAAAAAGGGGCTGGGGGGCAGAAAAGGTCTGTCATTGTTAGTGCCACTTCATTACAAGATAGATTTAAATATTGTTTTTTGCTTTACCAAACACTCAAGGTGCTGGATGAAGTTGTAGTTTAAAAACAGAATCTTAGGCTAAGAAGTTGTCATTGCAGTATTGTGAATAGTAATGTGTGGATCTCAGATTATCTGCTGTAACTCTAAAGTACGTATGCAGTCTTGTTGCTAGGTGTCATAAAAATGATAAACTGATCAGAACCGGCTTCTTGACATTATTGTATGCATTGTGAACTTTCTTTGCCTTTTGATGAAAGTTTTACATCTCTCTAAATACTTTAATGTAGGATGGTCTGGTGTGGAAGAAGTTAACTGTTGTCCATTTGGCTTTTTTTTCTCCCTTTGTCACAAAGCATTCAAACAATAAATAGGGAAAAGCTGGAGAAGAGAGAATATGCTGCTGAGAAAGGAGAGCACAATTTTTCTAGCTTTGCATAATTTAGTGTTGTGGGTTCAGGTTCAAAGATTTAATTTTTTTAAAATAGAAACCTTGATTGGGATGCATAAGTGTATGAGAGAGCCTAAATGGAAAAAAAAAAAAAAAAAGAAAAAAAGTATCAATTCTGTACATAGTGTCCTCAACCTTTGCCCAGAATTCCCTTTGGTATGGGGGCTTTTCTTTTATTTGAGGACAATATATGCTTTCTAGGGAAGAGGAAGGAGCATTACATAATTTTCGCAGCTTGGCAGACCTGCCAAAGATGCCGGACCTCGGTTTTTATATTCAGTCCTTTAAAGAGCTTTCTCCTTATGCTTGCTGACTTCCTGATAGTGAATGGAGATTTACCTACACACAGATGGAGACCTACAGGAGAAGGTACAGGAGTCTGAGAACATGGAATCTACCACCAAGTGCAAAACAACTAAGCTGTCTGACCCTTATGCATGTAGAGCTCCTCCAAGAAGTTGAGGTACCCAGATTAAAAGCCAGAAATTTGCTTTCAGAAAGCCCTTTGCCCTTGCTGTTGATATATATCATCAGCTCCATATCCCAGGCTGCATAAAAAGAAGCATGGCCACCAGGTTGAGGGAAGTGATTCTGTCCCTTTACTCTGCTCCGGTGAGGCCCCACCTGGAGTATTGCATCCAGCTCTGGAGCCCTCAGCACAGGAGAGGCATGGACCTGTTGGAGCAGGTCCAGAGGAGGGCCACAAAAATGGTCAGAGGGCTGGAGCACCTCTCCTATGAGGACAGGCTGAGAGAGTTGGGGTTGTTCAGCTTGGATTAGAGAAGGCTCCGGGGAGACCTTATTGTAGTCTTCCAGTACTTAAATGGGGCTTATAAGAAAGATGGGGACAAACTTTTTAGCAGGGCCTGTTGTGATAGGACAAGCCGTAATGGCTTTAAACTAAAAGAGGGTAGATTTAGACTAGATATAAGGCAGAAATTCTTTACTCTGAGGGTGGTGAAACACTGGAACAGGTTGCCCAGAGAGGTGGTAGATGCCCCATCCCTGGAAATATTCAAGGTCAGGTTGATCTAGTTGAAGATGTCCCTGCTCATTGCAGGGCAGGTTGGACTAGATGAACTTTAAAGGTCCCTTCCAACCGAAACTATTTTATGATTCTATATAAGAAGAAATATTTAGGTGATCTAGAGATAATTGGGACGTGGCTAAGGAAAGGTGATGGAAGAATGAAAGCTCTGCTAAGAAGTAAAACACCAGCCCTCTTTATTGCTGCATAGAACACTGGGCTGTGAGGGTTTTTTTTTCCAGAAAGATATTGATACACAAGTTTAAGTACTTTCTGTATAATATGGTGCATATGCAGTAATGTAGCTTCCTCCAGAAAATCAATTTGAACTGTAGGGCAGGATATGTTTCCATTGAAAGTGATCACTTTAACAAGAGAGGAAGAAATCTGGGCAGCAAGACTTTTGCTGCCCAAGCATTCTTGCTGGGAAAGGGGTAGTTGGAATTATGTGCTGTTGTGATTCTTCTGGATTTCTGAAAGAACATTTGGAAAACATTTAGTTACATTCAGTGTCATTGGGAGCAGGCAACCTTTTTCTTAGGGTGAGTTCTGACTTATGAGAAGGCTTCTTTGACAGGTGTGTCTGAACTGCGAAACTACTTTTGCCTTCCCATGAAGTGATAAGTACTACCAATAAAAACTATTATTAAGCTTTTAAGTAATTGCTGTGCCCTACAACTTGTCTAACACTGGCTAAGGGTGAGAGAAGGGGTACTAAACTTACGTGCACCCATCTGAGAAGGTGAAAAATCATGACGGCTCCTCTTGGCTGTCAAACTAAGAAGTCTGTATAGGAATGTAGGACAAGGTCTGGATTATTTTTCTGAAGGGAAACTTCCTCCAAACAACAGTGCTGCCTTTGGGCAGTATTTATGTTCCCTTCTTAACAGCAAAATAAAAATTTTTAAAAAATGTGTTTGGTATAGGTGAGGTCTTATATTTTGGTCTAACCTCTGCATCCATTCTGAAATTGTATTTGCAGTTGTTATCCATCAGAGCATCCTCTGATAAACTGTATGCTGTTACACAGTAGTGAAGATGTTTTACTGCTTGGGTTTTTTGCACTGTTGTTTTTTATAATGTATTATGTACAGCTGTAAGTCTGTGTCATTTTGCCAGCAAATTATATTAACTGTTAAAGAAGTTGTGTTCACTTTCTGGTTTTTGTTTCGAAATGTAAGGTAAAAATTGCTTTTGTCCTTAAAGCTGTCCACACATGCACACACCAGCTACATGTGATGTTCTTGGATGTCCCTGGGCATGTACCTGCTGCTTCTTTTCTTGTTCAGGTTTGGGTTGGGTAGAAAGTAACAGTGGAGCTTGTTCTGAGGATTTCTTCCTTTTTTTAGAACACCAAGCATATTGTTATGCAACAAACACATTGGCGCTTGCATGCCTGTCATGCACAGATCACCTTTCTGTTCAATCCACTTCTATGTGTTTCATATTCTCAGGTCTTTTATTGCCTGTAAAAAATACCAATATTATGACTGAGGTGCTCTTTTCTAGCTCTAAGACCTGTTGTCCACTTTCTAGCCTTTCTTGTTTAAGGAGTAGAGCTTTAGGGCACGAAGCATCTGTTGTGTTGGGTCTTCTGCAGCTCTGATCTGTTTGGCAGAACCTAACAACGTAATTATTTCACTCTTAATTTAATCTTAAGGCATTTAACATCTGTCTAACAAATTCTTACCCTAGAGCACTCACAGTTTACACTTACTGAATTAGCAGAAAGTCCACCTTCCCTGGCCTCAGCATTGAAGGGCACTGAAAATTCATTTTATTGGATTAAATTTCCAGTTACCTGCTGTAGTAGTTGGGAGAAGGGTGTGTTGGGTGAGGCAGGTTGTTTGCTAATAAATTCAAAATCGGATAGAAAGTACAATAGAGAAGGTTTAAGAAAGGGTTATGAATTCCAGTTCTAGAGTGTTACTCTTTGTTTCATTTTGTAAGGCAAAAACTGCACTGTGATCTTGTCTGATGTGATTAACGTGAAGAGCCAAGAAAACTTACCTGATTAGAATAACTAAGTAATATTGCCAAGCTTGTATTCCCAGAAGGTAGGAAAAAAGGGGCCATATGAGTTTCAAAGTTATGGAAAACACTGAGAGAAAATGGATGTTAAAATGTGCTTTAGGCAGTTTGCTCAACAATACATCAGGGAAACTTCCAAGTCTACATAGCGATTACCCGATCTCTGAACATATTATTTAATTGTAGAACCACTTATATTCCATCTGTATTTCTCAAACCCAATCTTTCCAGATGTCTCAGACCAGTTTTATAGGCACCAGACACATTAGGGAACAAAAGGCTTTCCAATATATACTCATATTATCAAACATAGTCACTAACTCTCACCAATATCAAATGTGCATCACATGTTAAATCCACGTTCCAATATTGAATCCTTTTGTCAGCAGTTTGTGACTTTCATAACTCACTTTAATTCTTCAGAGGTCTCAAATATTGTCAGTTTCTAGAGTTTAATAGTCAAAACTGTCAAGCACACAAAATATTTTCAAACAAAGTGATCTCTGAAGGGTTCAGTGTAATTATTTTTCACATGTTTTAATGAAAATGGCTTCACAGTTCTAAGTTTCCTTTCCCTAACTGAGTCACTCTGAATCATGCTGTTGTGGGGGAGTCTGCCTGGGAATCCGGACTAGAATTACTTTTCAGCATGGGTTGGGGGATGGTGGCCAGAGGATGTCCCTTCCTCGAACTTTCTTAGATAAGAGAGGAATCCACGAATTGTACTCACTGTGCATGGACCCAAACCATGTTAGCTCTTTGAGAAGCAGGTTCAAGTATCCAGAGCGTCTCCCCCATTTTCCACTGCTTTTCTTTCAGAGCCATTTAGAAGCTTCTAAGTCCTAAAGGCTGCAGCCAGCAACGTCACAGCTAATTACTTTACCTGCAACTCATCAACTTCATGAAGCAAAGTGTATATTAGTATAAAGTGCATTTTACTTTTCTACAACTGTTGAGAGAGATTTAAACTTTATCTTGTAAGCAGCTTTCCTCGATCTCTCCATACGCCCTACCATGCATACACAAAGAGCACATAATAGTTAGCTATTTGTATGCAATTTGAAAGAGCCAAGATAAACCCCAAAGAAGGAAATGCTGAAGGAATCATAAATAATATGTTGTTGTTTGCAAGGGGAGAAGGAAACTCCATGAACTGAGTGTTGGAATATGATACTGCATCAGTAAATGACATGAAACATATGTAGGTATTTATGGGAATGGTATACAGGAGATTAAAACTTACTGAAATACCTGCTAAAGAAAAAGACTGAAACACAGTGGGCTCTAAAATCTCCTGGGAAATCTTATTAGGCAATTCATTCTATTTCCAAAGTGTAACTTTCTGTGAATTAATACTGAATTTTTAAACTGAAATTTCTGTGAGCCTTTGTAATTTTCTCTCATCTCTGCCTCAGCATTGTGAACTCACATAACTCCAGATAACTGATCACATGTGAACAGCAAGTGTTCGTGATACCCTAGTTATCACAGGGGAAACACTTTCTGAAATTCTTATATCATTGAGTTAATTTATGTTGCTCAATAAATCATAAATGAATCATGTACTTCCTCCCACAAGGAGTATGTTTCACTATTTTGGATTCTGTATTTTCTTTGGATACTATGTTAAACCGCATAAAAGGGGGATAGAAGTAAAATTTTCACTTTAGTCACCCTGTGAAGTGAGAGGTGAGAACTGGAAGAAGTGATAAAAACAGGGTTTATTGAAAGGGCGGATGGTTTGTCTTCACTAACCAGCTCTCTGTCCTGGCCTCTGACTGGGTGCTGGAATTTAATAAGTAAAGATTTAAGACATTAGGTTGTGGGTTTTTTTGTTAAAAAAAAAAAAAAAGCAGCCATGGAACCAACATTTTGTGTTGTGAGCTATGTAGTTAAAATGACCAGTCTGGTGACACAGGGCAGTGAAAGTTTGGCAAACTACAAAGGCTTGGGAAGAATCTTAGTGAATTTAGGCAGGCCAAGATTACACAAAAATAAATAAAATATGTGCTTTGCTGGATTAGGGCCTAATTAAAGAATTGTCGAGTTGTTCAAACTTGTACGTATCAGCTCAGTCTGTTTATTTTTCTACATTTCCAATATTTTTGAAACTTATTGCCTGATATCAAACATGTGCAAGCAGCAAATTAACTTTCATGCTGTATCTACAACTTAAAAGATTTTAAATGTATTGAAAATGCAATCCAAACCAGTCATGACTTTCTTCCCCTTGCTTGTTTTTTCTCAGAGATTGGCAGTCAGAAATTCCACAAATACAGCCAAGAGAAGACACTGAAGTGGTTAAAGAAAAAGGTATTGTGTTTCTCTTTTGCTTTCAGAATTGTTTTATGTTTAAAGTGAAAATGCTTATTAGCTTGTCCATATCTGCATTTGAGCCACGTGGTGCCCCTCAGTTCAAGGTACACGTCCTGTCCAAGAAGGACAGACATCACAATGAAGTTGTTGCACTTGGGAATGTGATGAGGTATTAGAGAAATGACAAGTTTGTTGTGCTTCTCTTTCTGACGGGGTTGGCATGAAAGGGATTCATGGAGTGTGGGGAGGCAGAAGAAGAAGCTGAAGTTCAGCTTATCACTGTGTACTGTAGGCTTTGCATAAGGTGAGGGGCTTGTCTTTTGCTTTGTCCGCTTAACAGATGGACTAGAGGAGAGCTTTGACTGTTGCATCTTAAAAATTCTGCCATGCTTTAAAGCTGGATAGAAATACTTGGGTTTGTGCTACAAATGGTTTTCCGTGTGAAGTTTTGGCAGTCTCCCAGTACGGACCTGGTACAGTTGCTGCTATCCTGATCCAATTGTGCTGTTCAAGAGATCTGTACAGTATGCAGAAAATAAACTAGTGTTATAGCTAAGCTTGATTTGGTCTGTGTTCTGGTATGAAGAAGGTGAATCTAATTTTACACATACACGTGCCCCTTCTATGATGCCACTTTGTAGAAAAAGATGTATGCATCACATGATACAAGGAAGCTTTGTCATTTAAATTAGTCAACACAAGCACAGAATCTGGTCTATTTTCTGTGATGATGAGGCATGGGGATATCTGTTTTGCAATGAATACCTGAATATTTCCATTTGAACAGTTACCTGTTTGTGTTGTTGAAAACATCTTCTTGTGCCAGGTTACCTCTCTCTTAGATCTGGTATAGCAGTGCCCTATAATGTCCTTAATCTTTGATTTACATCAGGACTGCCTATGCAATCCAGCTGAGCTCAGGCATTCTCTGTTCTCCGAGCAGGTGCATTTCTCACCTGTATGATCATGGTTGTTGCATCTGAGTAGCTCAGCTCATCTTAGGGTGCTGCAAAACTGGTGCTGTGTTGCCAAGGCAACATGTTCAAAGACATGCTAGTTTCTTTGGGTTTTTTGAGCTCATATGCTAGTCATTACAAATGTATATTAAATTTCACCACAGTCCATAACTTGAGTGTTTTATATGCTTGAAACAAAATTACAAGAGCTTTGTCACTGCATTAACATGAGCATAACAACGCTAAGGCAGACATTTCATTCTGTGGTTTCCTATAGGTCAGTCAAACAGTGAAAGCACTTAAAGGCAACAGTATATCTGTAGGTGAAAGGGTACGTGCACCTACATTTATCAGCGGTAAACAGACCACAGATACTGAAGAAGGTAAGAAAGCTAAACATTGTAATGAATTCCATTTTTGTGAAATCACATAGTGGAGATAAAACACATGATTAGAATCTAAAACGCATTGAAATTGGCCTTTGCAGTAAATTTTCCTTGTACAGAAGATTCTGTATGTGTTGAGACTCTGTGCCTTGACTTTGCTGAGTTCTTTGCTGTCTTCATCTGATGACATTGGCATTAACAGTAGGTCTCAGCTGGGGTTCTTTTAGTTTCTCCTTAGTTCAAGAAGACGATGTTTTTCTCAGTGAAATATATGTTGAAGTGCTTTGCTGAGCTGAGACTCTCTTGGACAATAGGACACATGCTTATAATATATATGAGTATCCACTCAATTAGTGTCTCTGTATTAGAACAGACTTCTTTTTTATTATTATTTTTATTAGCATGCAAATGCTTTACATAGAATTCTTAAAAAAGGGAAGGGATCTTAAAAGTCATAGTCACGGAGTAAAAACTCCTGGTCCAAACATTACCTTATGTGACAAATATATAGAATACAGAAGTGTGTGCTTAATAAGGGCAAAAACTTTAACAATATGTGTAGTAAACTGCCCTGAAATTGAGAACCCTGGTACCAAAAACTCTGGAGTGATCCTGTTTGCTTCTAGTCACCTTTTCCCTGGGCAGGGCAATGTCCTGAATGTTACAGGGATATGAAGTTGTGTAGAGAAGCATGAAAATGGGCTCGGAATAAATTCTTTGAATGTTAATGAAAATTAAGAAAAGTTTAGAACAAGACAAACAAAAGCAAATTGTTTCTTGTTACAAAGACATTCAGAAGTCTGCATGCTGTTGAAAACTAAGGAGAAACAAAGCAACTTGCTGACGAAGTGGAAAATAAGTTACCAAGTAATGATATCAAAGGAAACAACATAAATGAGATTTAAGAGGCGAGTAGACAGTTTTATAGAACAGAGATTGTAATATATGGTTTTTAAAAAGAGGCAAAGCTGCAAAACTTGTAAGTGACTTCAACTTTACAGTAGCTTTTCATCCTTTTCTCTGCTCCCATTTTTTTAAAGAAAGGGAAAATTGTCCTGACAGCAACCATCTTGACTATGCTTAAATACTTTATCTCTGAAATTTGTAATTAAATAGCTTATCTGCAGTGGGCTTTCCACCTTCTTCCTTATAGTAACATGGATATTATAGTCTTTTAAAAAGCCTTGTTTAGATTTAAAAGAGCGGGACTGAAATAGGGAATACTGGGAGTTAAAAGTAGGTAAGTTTTGGAGGCAGTCCCACTGTATGTAGCAAGGTGAATGACAGGAAGTCAAATGGACCTTACTCAACACTTATTTTTAATAAGACTAATTTTCTTGTCTGATCCTTTCACTGCCATGACAGTGCAATTTATTTCTGCAGGGAATTGCTTTCATAGGGGTATTATGAAATTTCAGTACCTTATAAATAGATGGGTATATGTAGTTAGCATCTACAGATGTTGTAGGGGAAAAATCTGGGAGGGTATAATGAGGGCAAATGGGGAAGGAGGGGAAGTTTAACATGTGAGACCTGAATATTTCATTCAGAAGACAAAGAAGTGAGGTGCACAAGTATTCCTGATGTTTGACAGGAGATTAATAACAAAGCAAGGCTAGGGTGAGAACACACAGACTCCCTAGAAGACAAACAGTGGTATTTTAAAATTGGTAAAGGAAGTCAGTGAAGATTGCTTCACGGCAGAAATGCAAAGAGAATGGATTTTTTATTTAGTACAAAATAATAGCAGTTGACTTGGACTCACCATTCAGAGTCATAATGCAAAGAGTGAAATGATGGGAATATTTTCCTTAAGCGATAAATTGGACATATTAAGTGCTGAGGTGAAATTGTCTTGGATTGGAATTATTTCTTATTCTCTCCTGACCCTAAAGCGGGCTTAGGGAGTGACAAATCCTTGATGAATCTAGCACTGGAGGAAGGAGAAGTAAAGAGAGGAGATACTAAGAATTTGATGTCAGTATAGTTGAAATGTATATGCTGGTGTCAATTTATTAATGCTTTCTGCTTCACTGCCAGTTTGCATTGGACTTTTTAGATTAAAAAAAAAAAAAGAGGAAGAAACTATCTGGCACAGAAGAAATAGTTCTTTACCACCCTGAGGCTAGTTTACCACGTGCTTCTGAACTGTCTAAGTGTGTAGCCATGTGAACAGATAGAGCTGACCTGTTGTAGATGGAATTCAGAGGAGAGATTTTAGCTTTATGTCTGTCTGGCGAATGATTCCTGTTCATGGGTGCAGTTGTTCCCTAGCAGCCCCAACAACAGCAAGTTTAAAAGATCCAGCCCATGATCAGTAAGTGCTTGTGTAGAACGTGACCGGAAAAGATCTGGTTTAGGACTTCATGTTATAAAAGGGTCACTTTTTTTTCCCAGTCTCTCAGAAAAACATTTATAGCAGGAGTGCCCTGTACTGAAAACAGCTTCTAGTAGTTCATATTTCCACAGATCATTATCCCGTCTTGCCAGTGATGTTTAGATAGGCCTTGGCATTTTCCGTAAAGTACTGAAATTAAGTACAAGACTTTGAAATAGACTCATTGTCTCATCTAATTGTTTTCAGTTGAAGCCAGAAAATGTACTTTAGTACTGAAGCCCTTGCCAAATAATTGTAAGATCCAGATGCTTTAAAATTAATGATTGCGTGTTCTGTTGAGTCAGCTTTTTACTTTTGCAGGTTTTTAAAATTTAATTTCTTTGGAAAAATACATGATATCTAGTATTCTCAGAAAGTGAACAGCTTTTGTAAAGTACATACAGCAGATATTAATAACATGTGCTGACAAAGTGAGTGTAGTAAGTCTTTACTTTTTAAATAAACCTACAAGTGTCATATAACATAAACTACTCAACACAGAGAACCATCACAGTGTATCCATTAGAAGTCTCTTACTATTAATTCAACCTTATGATTTATGGTAGCACATGCAACATGGCTAAGGCAACGTGACTATATAATGTGAATGTTCTTTTTCTTCTCCTTCCCACTCCCTGCCCTGTTTCTGAAGACTATGTACGGTATGCCCATGGGTTAATATCAGAATATATTCCTGAAGATCTGAGTAAGGAGTTGTTAAAATACTTAGGGTAAGTATTGTTCCAGCTAGCTGCTAGTTTTATATGGAATGCGTTAATGTCCTTTTGGTCATTTCTATTGAATACTGACATTTGTTCATAAAGGTTGCAGTGAATGACACAATGAGCTTATGTTTGCCACACTTTAAATGTGATTATTTCAAATGTAGATTATGCCTTTCTGTTGTTCCTATGATGCTAAGGAGGGGAGGTATAATATAAGGGCTGGAGGAGAGATGTAATATATACATCTGATATGTCTGTTACCACAGTTGCATCATGAAACCCTGAGCACTGTATCCCATTTTAGAGCAAGGCAGGGAAGGAAATCCAAAGGGTTAAAGCAGCTTGTCCAGAATTGTCAAGCACAAGCAGCAGAGCCAGGAGTAGAATCCTCATCCCCAGTCCTCTTTCCTTTTCCCTAGTCACTCAGTGCTGCTGGGGTGTGATTTCACGTATCTAACTTGTGTTAGTTTATATTTAAATCTGGAAAGTGAGCCAGCATCCTCATCCTGGTGTTCCCTGCCAGCAGCAGACTTTGCTTGGAGCATCACTGGTACCCTGCACCTGCCCCTTAGTTCAGTTCTGTTCAAAGGGTTCTGTTATGTTGGCCTATGGAAAAATGTGCAATTTGCAGTCCTGTAGCTTAACCATTTCATTGAAGAGATGTTATGTGCTTTGTAATATCATCTTACTAATACCCAAGGCTTCAAAAGTAAGGTGGAGCTCTCCTGTTTTGGTTGCCAGATCTAAGAACTTTTAAAAGAGCCCATGTATGGTGCCTGGCTGTATTTTAGTTATCTAAGTCAGAAATACAGAGTCCATGAGCTGCTTTTTTTGCAAACACATACCGTGTGTGAGCCGCTGATAACCAAAGCAGCCTTTTGGGGGAAGGAATTACAAGCTTTAGGTTGTGCAATCCAGCTGTCTTAATTTATAACTTAAAATCTTTTGTTCTACAGACTCCCAGAACTTAAAAGCCCAGCACCAGAGCCACCATTGAAGGTAGGAGAACATTAAGATATTGACAGATATGTTGTGTTGTAAGCTGATTTCTCTGAATTATTTCTAAAACTAGACTAGACCAAGCACTGGGTACAATACAAAAAGTAAGCTGGCCTTGTGAAAAGCTAGCCTGAAATAACACAAGAAATTTACCAGGTACTTTGTATTTTTCAATAAGGAATATTTCGGTTGGTTTTCCTATTTGAAAAAGGGGAGGGAAAGAGAGAGACATATTTTATGTTTTTGGTCAGCAGTATTTTCATACGTGTTTTGCTTATTTAGTTTTATTGAGGTTGATGGAACAATATGACCTCATAGGCTTTCTTTCATATGTAATTTATGAGGACCCTGAAAGGGACCTCCTGGGTCATGGATTCCCAGACAACCATGTTGGATAATCTCTCATACACTGACCATTCTTCACTGTAAGTCTCATTAGGATTTTTTATTTCCATTACTTCTCTTGGAAGACTGTTCTATAACCTCATTCCTCTGATGCTCAGAAACCTTCCTGTAAATTCCACCTTGAATTTATTCATGGCCAATTTATTCCCCTGCGCTTTTGTGCTAACATTATCATTGGTTTTTTTAATTGAAATGGCTCTTTTCCCTCCCCAACATTAGTTCTCTCAATGTGTAAGGGGAAAACTTATATCCTTTATGTTTTCATTTTGTGAAGCCAAACTTGGTTGTGTAAGATGGGTTCTCCATTCCCTCATCATTGCAGGAACATTTCTTTACACCTATTCCAAAATGAATTCAGTTGTTTCAAAGCAGGTGACCAGAATCATATAATTATTATTCATGGTAAAACCTTTACCTGTACAATCAATATGATGGCATTCTTCCCTTCTGTGTGTTATAACTGGAAGTACTTTATCTCATGACATCTTAGAATCCCATTTGCCTCTAATACTGTGTGATGTACCAGGTAGCTCACAGCCATACTGTGAACAGTTAAGACACACAGTTGTTTTTTTCCTCCACTACAATTTTTAGTTGATCAGCATTCAGATTTACGATAAATTCGTGAAGTTAGCTGCTGTGTACATGACTTTGTACTTCTGTGCATTTCATCCGTTTTTAATGTTTCTAGTCTTGAAGATTCTCTGGCTTTTCCTTCACAGTGTTAAAAGCTCTTTAGGTGTTCGTAATGCTACTTAGTGGTGTACATTCAGCAAGTGTTAGCATGCTGTTATCTTTAGTTAACAATTAATGAACATTTTGAATAGATCTTGTTCATGGCTCTCCATTAGTAATTTCCATCCAATCCAATGACATCCATTTGTGCATTATTTACCTTTGTTTACCTTTTACCTAGTTTCTTTCTTACCTTAAAATTCTTATGAAATCTTTGTTTTCTATTATTTCCGTTGCTTAAGTGGCACCATGTCAAGTCCTCTGGCAATGCTTCACATTTTCTGTCACCAGAAAATGTGTTATCTTTGAGAAAAAAAAAAAAAAAAGATAAGTCGGTAGGCATTACCTATGTTTAGTTTTCATTTACTCTATACCTTTAATTATCCTTCCTTCTTTCACCGCCTCCCCACCCCCCACCGCCCATCCGTCCAATCTGTTCTGCTGAGGCCTACTATCACTTTTTCGTCCTCCTCACCTATAGATCCGTGTTTGGCTGTTCTGCAGCAATATGGTCCCTACCTAATAGAACAGTTGCCAGGTTTTGCCTCTGGACTTGTGATTTCTAAGGCAGTCTCTCAACAGTGTCAGCACGTTGAGTTTTACTTCTATCTCAAATAGGCTGATTTCTATTCTCTTTTCTGCCCCTGTGTTTAACCTCTTCATCTTTATTGAAAACAATTTACTGAGGCAAAGGATTTATTCCATTTCGGGGCTACACATAGATTAGCTTTAATATCTATCCAATCCTTACTGTATAGCAGCTTCACTTTTTCTTTTTTGATTCCCTTTTTACCTCTGTGGCTAAACAACCTTCTACTATTTGTTTTAATTTCCTTTCCAAGGTCTAACTCAGCTTGACTTTTTGGCAGTTCTCACTTTATCCCAGTATTACCTGACCCCTAAAACAAATCTTTTTTTTTTTTTTTTGGCAGTCTTTTTTTCCCAGATCATTGTAGAATTCTGCTTACTCCTAGTATTAGGGGGTAATATGTGTGCATCTGTGTGAGCAGGGGGGAGCATTCATATAGTTTAGTCTGAAAAGCTCTTCCCTTCAAGGTTTTTCACCTTGTTTGAAGTAACAGATCCAAAAATCACTTCTTCCATATTTTTCTTTTACATTCCAAGTGTCCTCCTTACACATCAAGTCCTTTTGCTTTGGCTTAGAGAAGTAAGGCATATGGTTTGCAAAGTTTGCCCCTCTGAAATCAAGAACCCCACTTTTGATTGTCCTTTCTGTTTGATTTAAACTGATGCACCCTATGTCTACTGAAACTAGGTTACTTACTACACCAACCTTTCCTGCGATGTCCCTGCTACTTACCGAAACAAAGTCTAAAATAACCTCATTTCTGGCTGGTTCAGTGGCTGTTCTTTTAAGCAGTATGTCAGCTAGCACATGCAGAAATAATTGGACCCTACTGTTATTAATAGCATTTGTTCTCCAATGTATATCCATGGATATAAGTTATTTCCATGTGGTTGGACAGTTGTTCTGGCTGCACAGTTACTTGGCCCTTTGATTCAGTTAAGAATTATCTTTATACATTGTAAGAAATATTAAACACACATCAGGAGCCAACTGATATTCATTAGCCATATAAGCATGTTACAACAACTGTATTAAACTACATGTGATGTACATTACATATTATGTACGAATAGCTTTTATACCATTGGGATAGTTCTGAGAATCTATTTTTAAAAATAGTTTTATTTCAGCAGTTTGGTTACAGAGGAAATGAGGCTTAGAACTGTTCAGTTGTTGGGCAGTGAAATCTTGCTGAGGATCTGATTAATTTCCAGAGCACTGACCAGGGTGTGTATGATGCTTCTGTGTTTAAGTCTTCGCAACTTCAGAGATTAAAACACTCCTATATTTCACAATCTTAGAGGAGCAAGGCAGGCTCATACACTGGAACCCATAGTCTCCTTCAGACTATTTTTATTCACTTGCATTGACATTCCTTTTCATGAGGGCAAGGTGTATTGACAGACATAGTATAGGATTATTGCAAATAAAAAAGGGTCTAACATGTATTTCCTATTATGGTAAAGTAGTTGCATGTTTAGAAATTATGTTAAAATAAATTGTGAAGGGAGGAGAGATTTAGAAACTTCAGTGGTTAACAGAAAAGCTACAACAGATTGTCTGCCTTCTAGTACAAGAGTAAACTGGGTACAGTCTGGACTGTGTTTTAATGATTAAATAAAAATTACATGTTCTTTGTATTAATTGTAAGCCACTGATCTTGTGTTGTAATTGTCGTACCGTCCAGTTTGTCAGCACAGGGAGTCTGGCCGTTGGCAGATGATGACAGACATCTACAAAGAATATGTAGGCTCTGCTACAATTCAACAGCAAATGTTTTGCTGAAATGCAAACATCTTGTTGTAAGTTTTAAAAACTTGTTTATCAGATTCCCAAAAGAGGAGAATAGTAATTATTCATTAGATTGTCATTTGAAAATGTTATCACAGCACAGTAAACAGCCTCCTAGGGAGGCTGATCCAGATCCCATTGAAATCAAAAGAAAAGGCTGCTGTTGGATCTGGTTCTAAGAGCTGAGAAATCTAAGCTGCAGACCTGGCTTCTGTGCCAAAGGAAGGGAGGGGGGGGAGAGAGAGAGATCACAGGCACCATAAACAAAATGAATAAAACAGGATCTTAAAACGTATGGTACCATCCAAGTTGCTTGCAAAATCACTCTCTCTGGCACAAAAACTAGGAAGGCCACAGTTTAGATTTCACAGGATATTAAGGACAGGGTAGTAATATCAGATATATAATAATAATAAAAATACAGTGTTGTAAAATACTATATACTTTTTTCCCCCTTTTGGAAACATACCAGGAAGTTTTCACCTTTAAACTAAACACATGCTCACAGTTTATGGAAAGAAATATTCATTCTTACAGCCTGATCATGTGAAGTGCCGAGAACTGTTCGTTTCCATTATTTCTGAAGTTAGAAGGCACCCAGCACATGCAGAGTCAAGCTTCTTAATATACTGTTGGATTCAAGTGATGAAGCAGTCAGCAGAACTATGTCAGTGTTTCACTGTTGCCAAACTGTAGAAACTAATTACTTCTAAAGCTTGTGCACAAACAGATAATAGACTAGATGATGATCCACTTGTGTTGGCAGATTGCAATAACACTGCAGTTGCTGCACAGTTCCATGAGACCACGGGGACCAGAGTCTAGTCTGCTCCGTGAAAGTTCTCTAAATAGACTCTGACACAAAAGTCACAATCATGGAAGTTAAAAGTGGAATTCAAGTGATTTCTAGAAGTCATTCTTCAGAAGGCTAGGAAGAAGAAAATGCTTCGCATGACACTGAATGATCTCTTCCGAATGCTGTAGAGATGGTATATATTCACATGTAAAGAAGACAATTACAAAGAGGAATCTTCCACTGTTACTGCAGATTCTTCAGTTGATTGCCAGTCCTATTTTGCTGCTATGGTTATGTTATAAAACCAAAGCTTTAAAATTCCATGTGTGTACATCATAAAAGTCGTTGACAGAGCAACTTCCTCACTCTAACATTTCAGAAAAGGAAATTATCAGATGTCCCTGTGGAAGCAGAAGAAGACTATACTAAGTTTAACAGCAGCAATCTGAAAACCAAAAAGGTAAGCAAGCCTTGCATTCATGCATGTTTTGCTGAAGCACAGGTTAATATCCAACATTAGCACAGGCTGCCTATTTTTCTACTCCAAAACACATCAGAAAAACAAGTACAAAATGGCAGATGTCTGTAGTTATATCTCCTTGAACTTTTCATTCAAATTTAGTTTTAACTTTGATAGTCTTAATGTCCCATTCTGGACCTTCTATACTGTTACTGTTTGACTGTATTTTATCAGTGGACATTCCAGTGAACCTCACAGACTTGGACATGTGTTAAGGTGCTCAGCTAATGTTTGCAAAGCTCTTTGAGATCTTTAGATGAGAAATCCTATGGCTTAGTGATAGCAACTGTTAAATTTCAGTTATTTGAAAAAGAAACAAAGACGGCAGCATTCACTTAAATTCCAAGAGATGCTAAGACGGGCTTTTATTTTTACCTAGAAATATTGCTTGTACACTTACTTATGTCAACTCTATGAAGTTAAATCAACACAGAGCTTGCTGATTGCCAGCTCCAACACAAGTTTGGAGGCCAATTCAGATCTGAGTCCAGTGGTGCCTGCCACTGTACTATTCCTAGGAGAGCAACAGAGATGTGAAAAGAAATAGCTTCTGTCTGTGTGTGCCAAAGTTGTGAGGCTTGCACTGGCGTATTTCTGTGAACACTGAAAGAAAATGAATCCTTCTTCAGTCCATCGGGAACCAAAAAGGCCCTCTGTGCGCGTCTTGTGACCTTCAGACTAATGCTGACTACTCTTTATCCCTTTGCAAAGAGAAGCAGCTGGTGACAGATGCATTCCTTCCTCCCCGCAAAACCCACAGATTTTTTTGTATTCAGGGCACATGCTAGTTTTGAAGTAAGAAGAGGATTGCCCCCTAAGTGAGGGTGATAAATAGTTTAAAATATGCATGTTTCCCCCTTCCCTCCATTAGGTACCTGTAGCTTTTGAACTGAGCCTAAAGATAGAAATAGACTGAGGAGAGATAATTCATTTTAACATTAAATATGATTTACTTCTGAAATAATGAAGCACATTGATGAGAGAATCTGGGAAAGAAAAAATAGCTCTTGGACTCTGTACAGTATACTCTTTTTTAAATACCTTGGCAGTGTTTTTGTTTGTATAGTAACATAGATGATCATACTGTTGTTGCATATCTCCATCCTATCCATAACCTTCTAGCTGATCCCAAGTATTGTAATTGTGAAGTCCTGCAGACTGAGGAGTATCATAAATAAAGGTCAATGCAAAGTTTTCTTAATAGGGAAAACAGCTAGAGATTTAAAACATAACATTTTAAAATGTAAGAAAGAAAAGAGGTCAGCTCTATAAAACGTGGCTCATAAAATGTGTTTTAGGTGTAAAAGTCTGGGAAGTTTTCCCAGTGGCCTCGAAGTGCTTTGCAAATGTTAGTTACCTTCTTCATTCTTAGTTCTTCCATCTATTTTCCCTTTATTTCACTGTGCATAGAGACTTTGATAATAAATCAGTGTGAATTATTCATCATCTGTAATGCAAGGCTGTAATTCAGCCTGCTGACAGCATAATCATGAGATTGAGTCGGAGGGTACAGTATGCATCTGTTATATTGCATGCATTATTCCTCTTAATGTACACTCAGGGATTATCCCAAAGTAAACGTTTGAGTTGGGATACCTCATTCTGCAGAAAGGAAAGATGTTTCACCTCCTTGTCCTTGTAATTGATTCTCTGTCTTTGTCTGAGGTTAAGTAATTCATGACAAGTATGTTTCTGTTTGAATAATCTCAAATTTGTTTAGTAAGGTTTTTCTCCTACAATTTAAAGCCTGCATAACATTATCTTTACTGCTGTATACTAAAAAAGCAATTCAACTTCTTGCTTGACTTCTGTATTTAGGAGTTTGTAGCTTATACTGCCTTCCTATGGAGGTGCTGCTTAACTTTTTCTGTTTATCATTTCACTGACAGGCAAACAGCAAGATGTCTGCAGCACAGAAGGCTCTGGCCAAAGTTGATAAGAGTGGAATGAAATCCATTTCTATGTTCTTCAGCTCCAAACCTAAAGCATCAAAATAAAGACTTGTTCTTGAAAAGTGGCTATTTTTATGTTAAGCTAAAGACGTCTCCTGGTATTATTTGTTAGTATAGTATATGCAGGGCATGTCTGTGTACATGGTGGAGAGTGATGAAGAGATCTGTGAGCTAGTGTGTGACAGAGCTGTTATGCCTCAATGGGGCAAGGCAGTACCATGCAGATGTTCCAGCCTGGGTCGGGAAAGCAGCCTGGCTGCATTAGCGTGGTCCTGTGAGCTGAGGAGCAAGATTTAGCATGGTACCATACTGTACTGCTGCATGTTCTAGACCAAGCTCGGTCAAGGCCACCACAGAGTTTTCTCCATTGCACTCCATTCTGGGCTAGAAACATGCCCTTCTTTGAGTTTTTAAGGAGAGTTTTTTCGTTCATAAGAAGCATTATTTTTTGAGACTTTCTGGAGATTTTTACCCGGTATAACACCAGAGTAGGATGACATCGTTAGATTTTTATGTTGACCCAAATCTAAGTGCTGATGTAAGCATTGCCGTTGGTGGCAATTTATCGAGGCAAAGATAGTGTCTATATTGGGATTTTGGTTGTTTTGAATATGCTGGAAACAAATTGCAATAAATGTCAATGTGCATGTAATGCAATAAAGTGCTTTGTGTAACAAATTTGTGCTTGTTGTATTTGCTGTAAGTTTCAAGAGTTAGATTAGGCTTCAAGACATTTCTTAAGGGGTTTTGGTATTTTCCTGTGTATAAATTTTAATCCTTAAAGAATTACAATATCACTTTGGGCTTACATGATAAATCTCTTAACACATAGCAATATGTTCAGTTCCAAGGTCAATAGGTCCTTACAAAAAAGATTAGGGAAAGATTGTTTAAAGGCAAAACTGGGGCTTTGGGTTTTTTGGCTGTGTGCAACCCGTGGATTACAGTGGTATCTGTTAGGTTAAAGAGCTCTGTAGCATTCTCTCCCGAATAGAAATGAATGAGAAGCCTTGCTTTGTGTTGGGTACAATTTTGCAATTGTTGGGGTTTGTATGCCTTTCAAACCAGTGTTTTTTTCAAAGTGTCAGGCATAGTTTGTAAATGGGGGAGTCAGCATGGTCGGTATTCCAGGCAGAGGAAAATATTTGGAAATCTATGGAATTATTATCTCTGATTACAGAGGGATTTATTTAACAAATGTATGCTCCCAATAGCATACCGTTAATGTTCCCAGTTCTAAAAATGTTTGTCTGAAGTGGATTATCTGGAACCAAAATTAAGTTCCTTAGAAAAAAATGTGCTTTTCAGGCATTCTGAGGAATCACTACTTTTAAGTCTTCCTTATCTCTTAAAATCAGCCCGTAATACTAGTGTTTGAACATAGGTTGAAAAGTGTGTGGTTCAGATGCAGAGACTTCATTGATTTTTCAGTTAGAATCATTATCCCAGGCCATTTGGTGCTTTAATAAAATTCCAGTAATGAATGTCAACTTTCTGAAACAATATAAGGAGGTGGGGAGAATAGGGGACACAAAAAAAAACAGGAATTGCTATGTGGAAGCCTAAAGAAATTCCTGTTATACCAGACTGCCTTGTTGTTCAGCTGTCCTTAGCAGAATTTCACCAGAAAAGTTTCTTTTTCTGACATTAAATATCAGACGAGTTAAAAAATTAATAGTAGTTTCAATGTATGTGACAATTTCTATGGGCACCACCTTGACAACTGCCGTCTTGCTTTTTTCCTACCTTACTTGTCTAGGCTGTAAGCGAAGACCAGCCCTGTAGCAGCATGTATTGGTTTATCCAATGGGTCCTTGCTGAGATTGGAAAGAACTAGCAGTTGGTGAGCCAAGAATGAGCAATCGCAGTCATGAACTGGAAGGGTTAGATTTTGAAAAGCATTCAGCCAAGCCCAGCAGTTTATTTGACAGTCAAAGAAACCCCCCAATTTCGTATCTGTAGGAGAAGGGATGCGCCAGTGAGGGCAACTTTTGAAAACCACCACTCAAAGTGCAGGATAATGTTACAAAAAAAAAAAAAAAAAAAAAGAAGAAGAAAAATAACAGAAATAACAGGCACAAACTGTCATGTTAATGGAAAGGTTCTGTGCAGTAAGCAACATCTTGGGGAGCGTTTTGATAAATGAGAGGAAAGGAACTGTGTATCTATTAATAGAAGGCCAATTGCAAGCACCAGAAGATGTTGAGAAAGCAGACAAGCATGGGATGGATGTTTGAGTAGAAAACCAAGAGTGGGAGAGAGTTACATTAGAAGCAGAAACTATGAGGTAGGATAGATACATGGTAGAAGCTCTTTTGCTGAATATTTAAATCTGCTAGTTTTAGGGGTGTGGGTTTTAATAGTTCAAAAGTTTGGTGAAATAAATTTTGGAAATGCATCTTTTCATCGACTGAACAGTTCAGGAACCTTTCTACCAAGAAAAAGTCCCAGTTTCTCTGGTCAGAATTTAGGACAGGAGGAGGACAATTCTGATAGAGATGAGAGGCCTTTGTGCTGACTTCTGATCTGGGGTACCGATTTTTTCTTTCTCTGTACATGACTTTCACATCTGCCGCTGCACTGAAGGACTAAGTCTAGAGTTCTTCCTTTGTGCATAGATGCGTTGTGCTTTAGTGTGTCACATCTCGACTTCAGCTGTCAGCTATGCCGTAACTTACAACAATAGTAATTTTATTAGTGACTGTGCTTTTGGTTGAGCAGGAATTTGTGCATGACAAAAAAAATAAGCCATTTCCAAAAGCCATTAGAGCTTTCACGTGAAAACAAAAACTCTTTTCCCTTTAGGAAAGAATGAAATACATTTAGTAACTTTGAAACTTCCTCAACATGTAGCTGTAAGAAGTTATGAAGAGCATGTGGTGCCAAATACATAAAACAATATTTCCTACCACAACGAGGATTTAAATATAGTTACTATGCCTGGCCAGCAGTAGCAGTAGGTCATTATGAAGTGCTGCTTTGCTATTTCTTTCTTAGTTAGCTTAGTATGAAACAATATGCCAGCACCATTATAGAAATGTGGTCTTACTTTATTTCTTTTTGGCATTAACATGCCATCTCTACATGTTCATGTAAATATCTGATGAGTTGCGATGCTTTTCTAGTTGTTGTTTTGGGATTAAGCAGCTCTTCCATTACTACTTTTTTAGAGTTCACATTGCAAACGGATTGACATCAGCGGGCATGGAAAACTTCGTATGGAAATACCAGCACTGACTTAGGGATGTGTAAGGGTTGGACTTGCACATCGTTTTCAGTCTTAAGTAATAAACTTAGTTCTATTTGTAGAAGTGACAATTGGTGATTCGAATATTTTCAGTGGAAAAGGCAGCATAGTTGGCAGAATTTGCATTCAGATCTGAAATTTAGAAGAGTTCAGTGATGCTTGTTTTCAGGTGTTCAGTTGCATCTGATGATGTTTTTAGAAGGAAACTAAATGCATGGATGCTTATTTGAATAGATGCATGTTTATGACGTGGGTTTTCTCTTTCCTTTTCAGATGCCTGCACAAAGACGTGCAAAGAAGAAATGAAAGGAGCATAAGGAGACTTGCTAATATTATTTTAAATTGCCATAATCTCAAAGCAGCTTTTAAAGGCTTTTTTTACACACTTTCTGAAAATAAATGCTTGAAGTTAGACATGCCCCGTTCCAAGAAAAAGCAAATCTCAGCAGATTAACATTGTTAAATATGCGGTGTGTTAAACATACACTGCTTCAAATTTTATAGCTTATACACTATTGGTCTATCGGGCCCTTCCAGGAAAGCACTTACGAGCATGCCTAATGTTAAGCACATGAGCAGTGATCTTAAAGTCAGCAGTGTTGTTCGTGTGGATAAGTGCTTTGCTGGATCAGCGCCTAAAGTCCTGTTAGGTGCTGAGCATCCTGATCCATATCCAGCAAAGCACTTACGTCCATGCTTATCTTGAAGTGGAAGAGCCAGTCTAACTAATATTTGTGCATTAGTGTTCACCATAAAATCTCTCTTGGCACAATGACTCACATGCTTAAAATTAAGCACCTGCCTAAGTATTTTGCAAGGTCAGACCAGCAGCATCCTTGAGCAAGTCTTAAACAATTACTTGATTTTGTATGATTTTTCTTGCTTTTTTACTGTTGTGGTTTTTTTTTTTAACAGAGCGTATGATTTTAGTGGCCATAATAGCAAGTTTTAGAAGCTGCATAGGAAAATATGTTGTATGCAATTTTCTCCTCTTTCTTTTTCAAAATCTAGCCACATTCAGCAAGATGGCCTGTTTGGACTAGAAGTCCAATGTTCAGACTTAGAATCATCCTAAATGAAAAAAAAAGTTAACTCTATTTTTTAGAACATTTACATTTTTTTGAAATTATTTCACTGAGTTTGATTTAAATGGTTTTGTCCAACACTGACCTTTTATCCAGAAGATGTCACCTAGCTCTGGTTGTGCGGACAGTCTGACTCTTGAAGTGCTGAAGCTTGAGGTATATGGATATGTGTTCAGAAGGGCAGATGGAGAAGTTGTATTTTGATGTTACTTCTTTTTTTCTAAGGGATTTAAACCTCAGAAACGTGTAAAATAACATGTACGTTTTGTGTTGAGAACTAAAACAAAACCTACATAATCCTCAAGGTAAAAAAAAAGCCTAATTATTTTTATTTTTTTAATCACGTAAGAGACACTTTCTGTGGAGTGAACTTCAACCAAAATGTCAACCTGGTTTTGCATAAAACATGCAGAAAATGGATGCTAATGAGGTCCTTAAGTGATCTGTGTCAGATGCAGTCTGATGTTTTTAACTGAAATACCTGTTTATCAAACTCCCATTAATATCTAACTCTTTGCTACAAAACTTTTAAAAAGTAATAATTGACAGGATTTTGAACATAATGAATGTGTACTCCTGTAAATTTTAACTATGACCCCAGTTCACAGACATCTACAGTAAATGGCCAAAATGTTATGTGAAGCTTGAATATATTTGAAGCATTCTAGGTAAAAAGTTAAAATATATCTTGCTTCCACTCTGGCAAATTCAAGTCAAACGAGAGCTCCAAGAAGAGTTTATTAGGGCATTGCTGAAAACTAAATTCCAAGTCAAAGAGGCAATAGCTTATTCAGCCTTCTTTTCAACTGATTCTGATTGACTCTGTTTCAGAATATGAAAAAAATGAACTGTTAACCTTTTTGAAATCACGTATGAAAGGAAATATAATCTGAATTAATATTTTAGAAATTTGCACTGAATTCTTTTTGTTACTTTTACACTTGTCTGGTTAAGCAATGTGCACTGTCCCTTTTCAAGAAAAAAATATTTATTTTAACATAGTTTTCTAGGCAGTACTGCAAGAATATTATACGGGTCCAAGGTGAAATTTCTATTTTTCTAGCTTATATTAAAAAAAATGCTTGAGGTATGAATAAGATTATATATTTCAGTAAAGTATGGTTCCATTTTTTGATAAGATTTTATTTTTAATTGATGTATGAGAAAGAAATAAATACCTTTGGAATAATTTCTTGATTATTGCTTCATTAATTTCACAGAGAAATACAAAGAAAAATGCCGTGCAATCAGACTACTAATACTGCTGGCCTCCACAAGCTCGTCAGTAATCCTTAGACTGAGTTGAAGGAAATAATCCTGAGATAGATACGAATCTAAAAGTTCATTAAGGCAGACTCAGTGAAGCAATTAGGCTAATCCTTGAGGACCTGACTGTACAGATGTTCTGGTGAAAACCCATTTCTGTGTACACATAGTTGTTGGCCTAAGTACTCTGGCCATTTTGATTATCATGAATGTGGTGGTGAATCTCTGACCGATGGTGGGATGAGGAGAGCGGAGGTGAAGAGAACGATGTGATATTCATGTCATTTTTTACATATTTCGCATTCTTTGCCATCGTATATATAGTATATAGGTGCTCCGTCACAGGCTCACACTGAACTGATGGACAATTCTTTTCCGTGTTTTTTGTAGCAGGCAGTTAATCAAACACAAGGGAAAAGCTGTTCCTCTGCCAAAACATTATACTGGTGTCACCATGATGCTGTGCGAAGTGCTGACATGAGGCTTCAAGGCTGTTAGGAGAGTTATTGCCATTTCATTTGTCAAATCCAGAGAACAAGGGGCAACTCAAAGGTGGTGGGCTTTTTATTTGGTGGTCAAGCTGGTTTATTAGTATTAATGAGAACCAAGCAAGAAAAGCAGTAAGATTTGTGCCATTTCATAAACCTATCACTCACCAGCACTTATCTGTAGAAACAGAATTACCAGTGCTCAGGACAAAGCACTAAGGCAGCTTCTATTTAAATATGAAATAGCATTTGCACCGCTTAGCTCAATAAAGACAATTCGCAAAGACTAAAGAAAATGGCACATTGCTTTGCGTCTCTAAAGAACTGTCATATCTCAAGTGTCCAGTCAAGTGTCTCTAGCACCCTCTGTGTGCACAACTGTTATGTCTCTTAGGCTCTGTCACACTGCAAATTGCCCAAATTTTTCCAAAGCTCCCTTTTAAAATGCATTTGGTACCCTGGGATAGTTGCAAAGCAGGCAGCGTTATCACAGGTAAAACAATGCCTGGGTGAGGCTCATCAATGTTAAAAAAAGGGAAGCTAATAGAAAAGTGAAAAGCTGTGTTTTAAAATCTGGGTTCTGATTTGGGGTTATGTTCATAGAATCACAGAATCTCCTAGATCGGAAAAGACCTGTAAGATCATCTAGTCCAATCATTAACCTAACATGGACAAGCCCACCACTAAACCATGTCCCTGAGCACTATATCTACATGACCCTTAAATACCTCCAGGGATGGGGACTCCACCACTGCCCTGGGTAACACGTTCCAATGCCTGATGACACTTTCAGTAAAGAAATTCTTCCTAATATCCAATCTAAACTTCCCTTGGCACAACTTGAAGCCCTTTCCTCTTGTTCTATCACCTGTTACTTGACAGAACGGGTTGACTCCCACCTCTCTGCAACCTCCTTTCAGGTAGTTGTAGAGAGTGATAAGGTCTCTCCCCTCAGCCTCCTTTTCTCCAGGCTGAACAATCCCAGTTCACTCAGCTGCTCCTCATAAGACTTGTGCTCCAGACCCCTCACCAGTTTCGTTGCCCTTCTTTGGACATGCTCCAGTGCCTCAATGTCCTTCTTGTGGTAAGGGTCCCAAAACTGAACACAGTACTTGAGATGCGGCCTCACCAGTTCATTGTGTTCACCCTTTTTCTTTTCCCTCTGAGTGCCCAATTCTTTTTCAAAAGGTATTTTTCAAAAAGTGCTGACTTGGTACAGCCCCACCTCCCCTTGACTTCAGGCCAGCCAAGCAAACTGTTTCAGAACGGGCACCCACATGCATGAAGACGGCCAAAATCAAAGCTTTCTGCAGCCCTACAAATGAGCGAAGCTGGTCCTGGTTGTGAATGGAACCACCAGCCGCTTCCTCTCGGATTCCCTGTGCAGCTGGCACTGCTAGAGGTTCTTCATAAACAGTTCACACTTGATTTAGTAGGAGTGAAAGTGAAAAAAAATAGCTGATATGCTTTCTGATCTTGTAGTCAGTCCTACATGGGAGAAACTGAGCAGAACAGTTACAGAGGTTGGTAGCTACGGATAACTGAAGCTTCCTTGAAGGCAGTCATTAAGGAGTTGTTCCACCTGAAAGTTAGGTCTCTACACATGTCTTCTCTGTTATTAATAGAGAGCATCCTGAAAAGGTGACTTCTGTGGTCCAGGAAGAATCGTCCTCTGGAGCTGTGCCTTTGTCTCATGCAGGGGGAGATGAGCCTAGACACTGTGTGTGCCTGCACACAAGATTTGTAGATGGCTGTCTTCAGTATGACCGTAGTGCCTTCAAGAATTGGAGGCAGTCCTGTATTTGAGGAGTTGAGTTTAGCCTCCAGGCCTGACAGGATAGGTCAGGCTCTCAGGATCCCTTTAGCTTTCCAATAAGTATTGTTTCTCTCTCTCTTCCCTCTCCTCATTTTATAAATACATAATAAACTTAATTCTTAACCTGTTCTGTAGGGAGGGGAAACCTCCCCTCTCCACCCTACAGATTATATCCTGCAGTGTTGCCATATTGTTTTCCTTTACAGCCCACTAAAACAGTCACTGAAATTTTGCCCTATACATCCCCCCCCCCCTCCATTTATTGTCCTATGTTTGAGGGGGGAAAATTTGTTTGTAATCATTTTGCCGTCCACTCTCTGGTGCCTGAAACATTCCCATCAGCCCACAAGGAAGCACTGAGGAATTGGACAAGACCATCTGCTTTATCTGTAAGCAACGAAGGTAGGGAAGTTGATCTGGGCCTCCCCCCCCCCCGCCTTTTCCCAGATGTAATCTTGCGACTGATTTTAAGGAGTTTTAGCCCCTTAATTTCCAGTTATTGTTTCTCAGCTGTTAACTGCCCCCTGCCCCTTTGGCTGCGATGCTGTGACTTATTGTGCGAGGCGCGTTCAGCCTTTCAGTGTGAATTAAAACAGCAACCAACAGCCAGAGGGTCGTAACTGTTTAAGCTGTTAAGGCTCAACTGAAAGAGTATATCCAAGTGTACTTCAACTCTCCGTCCCTCGGCCTTCAATCTATAAACTGTGAGTTATGCCTCCCTACCTCATCACAGTAAGTTGTGACAGTTACTAGCTCAGAGGATTACAGTTTAAATAAAAATACGTTTAAAACTGAATCCGGTGAACTCAACCTGAACTTCTTTGAATTCCCATATGCCCACCGCAAGCAGGAATACCTCTTTGGGGACCGGAGCTATGCAGAGACACTGATTTGCTCCGATTTTGGGAAAAGCAATGTGAGATTACCGCTCGGTTCGTAACACCGTGTGAGGCAGACAACCTGCTGCAGACTAACTGGGCCCTCACCCAGCTTCCCAAATCTTGACGGAGGGAAGTTTTTCGCTAGGTCCGGGTCATGAGTTGTTCGTTTAGGCTGGGCTCTGCGGAATAGAAGCTTTGTGGAGGACTTAATGCTGCCATTTGTTCCCACAGACAAAAGCCCCTACAGTTTTTGTGCCGCTTTGGTATGATTTTGCCCTCAGTAAGCACAAATTGTAACTTCTGGCCTTCCTGGAGTCTGGTTATACCATACACTTAGGAAAAAGACATGTTCACGGGGTTTTAGCAGGATAGTCGCCCCCAGGATAACTTATTGAATGACAGGTTATTTGGGCAACTCGCGAGATCTGTGCAGACAAGGAGAGATTCCCCATGCACGCTCCTCCCAGGCAGGACAGGATTTTAAACTTTGCAAGTGCTGCGCACCCCGCACAGGCATAAGCACGTGCTCTGCTCCAGCTCTAAGCAGATGGAGCAGTGGCAGAACTGGAGTGAGGCTGAAATGAGGAAATAAGCTTGAACGTAGCGGGGAAATCTAGCAGAGATGGAGACATGATCATCGCACTCTGCTCAGCGTTTGTCAGGGTGCACCTGGAGAACTGTGTCCAGTTCTGGTCACCACAATTCAAGGAAGATGTGGACAGACTGGAGAGGGTCCAAAGGGGGGCCACAAATCGGATCGAAGGGCTGGAGAACCTGCCCTCTGTGGAAAGGCAGAAGGAGTCAGGTCTTTTCTCCCAGGAGAAGAGAAGGCTTAAGGGGGACCTCATCACAGGATTCCAGTAGTTAAAGAGCATCTACAAAGAGAAATGAGTCTCTCTCTTTGTGAGGAGCCACATGGAGAAGACAAGAGGCAACAGGTATAAGTTGCACTGGGATAGGCTTCATCTCGACATAAGAAAGACATTTTTTACAGTAGGAACAATCATTCACTGAAACAACCTCTCCAGGGATGTGGAAGAGTTCCCATCACTGGAGGTTTTCAAGATGCGATTAGGCAGGGTGCTAGAGAATTTATGTCACGGTCCACTCCTCGGTGGACACATGATGATTCGTTTCAGCTGTGATCTTGAAGCACAAGAAATGGCATCAGCCCCAGGGAGTTATGCTTTCAACACACAATCACTTTATTGGTTTTGCCCGTAAAGCGGCTTGCAATAGAAAGAAGGAAGAATAGGAAAGATGAGGTAAAAAAGGGGGGAAAGAGGATTATAGCTACCACCACGGGTCCACCAGCGTCCCGATGGTCCCGAATCCAGAAGGCGTTCCGCTGCTTCTTCTTCGACTGTCGTGGTCTCTCAGTGGGGAAGATCTTCAGAAATTCAGTTACTGAGAACCATCTTTTATGCTAGGCAGCACACCTTGCTCCTCCTTGGACCCACCTTCACTCCACCTCTGTCCCGTGGAAAGGTGCCAGTCTCCACCTGTCTGGAGTAAGGCGTCCACGCATGCCCGGAGAGGAATGTCTGAGGCGTGGTCAGCTTTGGAGGCGGGTAGCTTCTTACCAGGAGGTGTGTTTTTATATTATAATGACATTATAATGAGGAAAGTTCAACTGAGGTTCGAGATTACTTCATTGGTCCTGGCATAGCCATTGCGATCCATCTTCTTTGACAGCAGTTCTCTGCTTTGCTGCTCCAGTAGAATAGGCTTGTACCAGGTAATGACACTGTTCGTACCTCAGTCCTTTCTCCAAGGTTTCCACGTCTGATACCAGCCAGCTCAGCGAGCCACTGCAAACTCATGTCAAGATGTTAGTCCAGGTTTTGGGGGCCTAGTCATTGATGACAATGTTGAGACAACGCTGATCTTCTGATCGACTCTTACAATCTCATCTAGGCTCCCTTTCCCACAAAAGGTTGGAGGTCCCTTCCAACATGAGCTGTTCCATAATTCTGTGAAATCTGTAGCGGATGTGCTGCCACAGAACTGCAGCGAGTATGCTATGTCTTTTTTTCCCAGCCAGTTGGTTAGAGAGTACAGCTTTGGCAGAGGGGACACCTTCAGGGAGGATAGTCTGCTGTGTTTTTTATTTCCAAGGCAAGTTGTCCCTGTGTGCATATGTCGGGCTCAAAGAGATTGGCATTTCCCTTCCAGGGCTACTGCTTAGTGACCGGCAGCATGGGCCAAATGATCTCCTATGGGACCAGAGTATTTTTTTTGAATGAAGTTATGGGGGAAAAAAGGCTCAAGATGGGAAACAAAGGAGCAGAGGTAGGAAGGGCAGAGAGGGGGGAGGGAGAGCTTGGACAGCACAGGGGAGCAAAGAGGACCGTGGTTCAGCACTTTTCCATCCTCTCATTTTGTCTGGGAGTTGTGCAGTAAATGTTCTTCTTTACTTGTGCCAGTGGTATGTGAAAACCACTAGGTTGCAGGGAACTACTAAAAAGCAGTAACTCATTAGAATGGACATGCTGCTCCATGGCAAGAAGAAAATGTTGCTGGACCTTTTTAAGAGAAAACCACCACAGAAATGAGTTTGCCAGTAGCACTTACAAGGATCAGAGAGATTCTGGGTCCAGAGTTTTCCAGGGCCTTTTTCAGCAGTTCTTTATAGAAGACTGTTTATTTTTACAGTACACAAAAAAGTCCTACTTGGCTTTGAAGACCACTGAGAGATGAGGTATCTGTCCCAGAGGACTTGCCGAATAACTACAAACAGTGACATTCTCAGATGTCCTCACACTTGTGTCCATGTGTTCTGCTCCATGTGTGTGTGAGTATTTTCAACTCTGCCAAAGTGTAACCACACAAATCCTATTGAGCAGAATGGGAGTTGTGTAGCTTAATTCTGTCCTGGGGTTTGGAAGCACTGAGTTTAAATGAACAGTGTGTCTTAACATACTTTTGTTTATAGGTTGGCAGAGCCTAAGCCATTATGCTCACAATACCTGGTCTCCATGAATGAAGGGAAGGGCTTGGGGAGGAACTGATAGCTCCAGTGGGTCAACACCTGGTTGCACACCTGGTGTCAACAGGAATAGGGCATTTATGACCACAGGACCCAGTCTGAGGATTAAGGCCTGCTAAGGAGATATGGGATCCACCTGACAAGGTAAAGCAAACACATCTTGGCTGATAGGCTGACTGACCTGGTAAGGAGAGCTGAACTAGGATGGACAAGGGAGGGAGGTGGTGATGATGACCCAATTAAGTGAGGTAGCAGTGTACAAGGTCAAAAGCAGAAGCTGCAGCATGATGGATGAAAGAAAGACTTCAAAAATGATAAAACAGGGCAAAGAGACACTTGCCTCCATACACAAATACAGTCAGTCTGGGAAACAAGGAGGAACTACAGCTCTGCATGCAGCCACAAACTATATCACTGGTATAACAGACATAGTAGTACAGTTTGCCCAAGTGGAGAGTTGGATGGACTGATACAAGCTCAGGAAAGAGGCAGGGAAAACGGAAAGAGGAGCTATTGTCTACATCAAGGAGCAGTTTGGATGTATGGAGGTCCTCTACAGGACCAACAGCATCCTGGTTTAAAAATTGTGGGATGGGACCATAAAAGAAGACTGTGAGTATGTTGTCATGGTGGGAGTGTGTCACAGACCAAGGTGAGGAAGCATATGAAGTCTTTAAGTGGTTTGAGGAATTCTCTGCATCACACATCCTGGTTCTCTCAGGGGACTTCAACCTACATAACATCTGCTGGAAGGGCAACTCAGCTGGACACAAGCAGTCAAGAAGATTTCTGGATGGTGTCCAAGCTAATTCCTTCGCTCAGGTAACTGGACACACCAACCAGGCATCATGCATAACTGGAGCTGCTACTCTCTAACAAGGAAGAACTGACTGGGGATGTAATAATGTCAGCCTTAGTTATCATGACCATGAAATAGTGGTGTTTAAGATCCTGATGGGAGTGAGGTAGGAGAGCAGCAGAATGCAGACCCTGGACTTCAGGTGAGCAGAATTCAGCTTAGTCAGGGAACTGGCAGGTGAGATCCCACAAGGGCTGCTCTTCAGGGCAAAGGACCTCATGAAAGCTGGCATGTTTGTAAGGACAGCACTCTCCAAGCACAGGAAGAGGTCATCCCAAAATTCCTGAAAAAAATAGACCAGGAGATCAGCTTGGTAAAGCAGAGGACTCGTGGTAGAGCTCCAGTGCAAAAAGGCAACATACAGAAGGTGGAAGCGCAGCCAGAAAACAGAGAAGGAATTTAAAGTCGTTTCCCAGGCATGAAGGGATGGTGTCAGGAAACCTGAAACTGGAATTGAAGTTTGCAAAGGACATGAAGGACAACATGAAGGGCTTCTACATTAGTAGTAATAGGCTGAACAAGAAATATGTGATAAATTGTCAGTGGACACCTACAGGGCTGAGGTGCTCAATGTCTTCTTTTGCTTCAGTCTTCACCAAAACAGGTATCCCAGATGTCTGTGCGCATTGAAAGGGTTCAAAGAGAACAATTAGCAATGCAGGACTGAGTCAGGGAGTACTTGAGTGATTCCAACCTGTACAAGTCCATGGGACTGACAGGCTGCATCCAAGGTTGATGAGAGTTCAGGCCAACACCCTTGCTAGGTTGGTCTATATCATTTTTAAAAGGTTGTGGAGATTGAGGGAGGTCTCTGATGACTGGAGACAGGTGAATGTTGCACCAATCTGCAAAAAAAAGCCAAAAGAGTAACCTAGGCAACTAAAGGACAGTTGGCCTCACTGCAGTCCCAGAGAAAAGCACGGAATAAGTCCTTTTGGAGCACATTTCCAGGCACATGAAAGAGAAAACCAGCACAGAGTTATGAGAAGGTAAATCACACCTGACCTACTTCATGGGGTTCTATGATAAAATTACTGGATTTGTGGTTGAATCAAGAGCAGTGCATGTCATTTGCACTGATTTTAATACGGCTTTTGATACACTTTCCCATAGTATTCTTGTAGGTAGGTTGGGACATTATGGTCTGGATAGGTGGGCAACCAGATGGGTAAAAGCCTGGTTGGATGGCCAGGCTCAAAGGGTCATGGTTACTGGTCAGACCCTACCTGGACGCATGTTACTAGTGCAGTACTGCAGGTCTGTCCTGGAATCTGCCCTGTTTAACAGCTTTATCAGTGACCTGGATGAGGTGAGGAGTGTGGTCTCGACAAGTTTGCAGATGACACCAAGTTAGTGGGATCAGTCAATATACTGAGGGGTAAGACTGCCATCCAGAGGGACTGAGACAAGCTGGAGGAATGGGCTTGACAGGAACCTTATGAAATTCGGCAGGGACAATAGCCAAGTTCTACACCTGGGAAGGAAGGAGCCCTGCAGTGACACAGGCCAGAGGCTGCCTGGTGGGGGAGCAGCTCTGCAGAAAGGACCTGGGGGCCTGGCAACAGCTAGCTGCACAGCAGCCAGCAGCATGTCCTGGCAGCAATGATGGGCAACAGCCTCCTGGGCTGCATTGACAGGAGCAGAGCCAGTATGTCTAGGAAAGTGGTCATCTCATGCTGATCAGACACATGATGCCACATCTCAGTAGTGCATTTGGTTTTGGGCCCCTGGTACAAGACAGACATTGATAAACTGGAGGAAGCTAAGGGGAAGCCACTGAGATGGCTGGCATCTGGAGCACTTGCCCTGTGAGCAGAGGGTGGGAGAGATGGGCTTTTTCAGCCTGGAGAAGAGATGTCCTTGGAGGGACCCACCAGCATCTCCCCAGTGCGTACAGGAAGGTCACAGAAAAGATGGAGCCAAGCTGTTCACAGTAGTACAATACAAGAGAAAACATACCCAAGTAGAAACAAGAGAGGTTCTGACTGCAAATAAGGAAAACCTTTCTCCCCATGAAAACGGTCCAGGAGTGTAACAGTAAGGAGGTTGTTCTGTCTCCGTTACTGAAGGTCTCAAGATCTGACTAAATAAAACCCTGAACAACCTGGCCTGATCTCATAGCTGACCCTTCTTTGAGGAGGACGTTGCATAGAGACCTCCTGAGGTCCTTCCCAACCCAAATTATTCTACTGTCCTATGATAACAGAGGACCTAGATGAACTCCCATATAAAGCAGACCACCATTCTCAGGAGAACAAGAAATACTCAACGCTGATTTGCCCATCCAGACCTTGGCAAGGTGTTTGTGCTTAAGTATCCTTCTGACTGAAAGTTTGTAATTTATTTTTATCCAAAGTACGTTGGACTTTAGCTTTTAGCCACTGGATTTCTTCCTTCTTTGTGGGGTGGAGAACATAACCACCCTCTGTACCCTGACTTGTCACCCTTCAGCTTTTTGGGGGGAAGCTGAATAGATTGGAGTCTTTCATCATAAGATTTACTTTCCCGTTCTCTTGGTTTGAGTCTGAATTTTTCAAAACCTGGATCCTACTTGGGATCTTGCAATTCGATATCCAAGGATCATGGATTGCTTGTGGCCCACTGTCCTAACAATGTCACTAACTTCTTTTTCTCCTTTAGCACCCTATCGTCAGCTGCAAATATTCCTAGGAAAAATTTTGTGCGTTTTGCCAAGTTGTTGTAAAATACATATTTGCTGAAGGCCAAAAATGGTCACCTCCCTCCACCCCAGCCTTGCTTGACAGAAGCCCAGCTGATGCTGATACTGATGCCCCACTTATCATTTGGACTTGTTTGTTTGTTCATTTTGCCCACCTAATCTGTGGTGCATTGATTTTTGTCTCTTGTTGAGGAAGCCATGTGGTGCTAATCTACAGCACTTTTTTGTCCGGTGATCTTTAATCTCCTCAAGGACTGCTTTCACGTTTCCTGTGTTTTATCTTCTGCAAGGGGCTGAGAATGAAATAAATGAGACAGGAGGAAGGCTCAGGAGGGGAGTGTCTTAATGAAGAAGTGATGCCTTCTCTGGGGGACTAGGAAAAGAATTAAAACCGGACCCTGCAACCAGGGTCGGTGAGTGGGTAGGAAAAGTGAGCAGGAAGCTGCAGAAGAAAGGGACAGAAGGGTTCATGACCTGACGCCAATTACATCAACACTGTTCCCTAGCCTGAGAGCTATGGTGGCAGTAGACAGTTTCCCAGCAAGGCTCCTTGGGCTGCGGGGATGGGGTAGTGTGTCCTCATGGTCAGCAGATGCATCCAGGTGCCAAGAAGTGCTTCTGCTTTGCATCTCTAGGAGCAGCAGACCCTGGACACTTGCACCCAGCTGGACCCAAACCAACAGCTGTGGGTTTTATTCCCATCTCACACAGGTAAAGGTGACCTGACTGACCAGAGGAGGAGCTTAAAAGCCCAGAATGGTATCTGAGTGGTCTGGGTTCAGTTCTTGGCTTGCTCCAAAACTCTGCTGAGACCTGGGGTGAGATATATAGCTTTTTTTGCCTTATGGAGGGGAGGAAGGATAGAAATCTCTGCTTTTCCCCCCTGTCAGTGGTTTTGTGATGCCTTGTATTTTTAACATGAGCTCCTTGAGGCAAGGCCCATTTCCTCAGCCATGTTCATGCAGCTCTTGACTTACATCAGTCCTGATCTTCAGTTGTTCCTCTGTAATCTCAATCATAAGAATTTTGCCTTAGTGAAGACTACAGGATTTGCCCATCTAAAATATCCATTAAACAAATAAATTCTCCCTGAACGGCGCTAAGTGCTTTTTGATCTTGTCTAGAAATCCATTTAACTGGATGCTTAGTTTTCGATGTGCTTCTTTACAGCCCTTGCCATAAAACATGTGTGTTTACTGGTGAATGCTTGACTGAAACATTTTTAAAAAGACTTCATTTTTTTAAGATATTCTCGTCCTTGGGCCCCAGATTCCTGTTGATTTCAACTGGGCACAAGTACAGCCCTTTGCCTGCGCTCACTGGCTGCCGGCTTTGGACTGCTGTTGGTCTATTACACCCGGGGGAGTAAGTATGAAGCTAATGACCAAGGGCAGAGGAGAGTTACACAAAAGACTGCTGAATAAAGCCTGTAACAAACCGAAAATAACTGGGGGGAGGCGAGGAGGAGGGAAGGAGGGTTGTGCTGCACGAGGCTGTAGACGGGCGCTGTGTGCTGCATTACAACGACGGAGCCGCGGGGACCGAGCAGAAGGTCCCCGTCCCTATTTCATGTGCGGCACCAACCTGCGGCACACGGTTCTCGCCAGGCGAAGGATCCCCAAGATCCCTGCCCCAAGGACACCACCCGGCCACCTCGGCTAGAGGGTTGGTGTTTAATAAACTGGGAACCAGCATGGCTCTTCGTTCCTACAGCACTTGTCCTGGTGGCTGCTTAAACCAATTCCTAAATAAACAGCAGAAACAGTAAACACACAGTAGCATCCCGGTTTAACCAGGCTGGAGGTGAAGATAGGGTTGGAAGCATTTATTTGTGTTTTAAAAGACTACTCAAAACCTCATTTTCAAGGATGAGTTAAGTAGCCTCATTGTCATGTCGTTATTGCATTTTGAAGTTAAACAGCGCCGTGATCTATGAACTCAAATCACACAGTTAATTACCCCGCGTTCCCCCTCCTTGCGCCCCTCCCCCGCCCCGCTTTGCTCTTGAAATACATTATATTTCTTTGACAGTCCGCCGAGAACAATGTCTGCTTTTGTGACAGCGACATTGCCAGTGGTGTAAAAATCTATGCGTCTGTCAGGTTTCCCCATGTGAAACATAATTGCTTAATTTCCATTTGAAAGTACATCCCTGACATTAGAACAACGTAGACACACCAAGGATAACAATGATTTCCTGACACCTACAATGGGGCATAATGCGGTAATAAATATGTGTGCAAAATGAATGCTCCGCACACAGAGGGAGCAGGTCTGAATTTACAGCTGCAGATGAAGTGTTCCTCAGGAAAGAAAAAAAAAAATAATAAAAAGAAAGAAACCAACAGATTAGCATCAGTGTGAGTCTATGTCAACCAGATGGCTTGCTATGGAAAAAGAGCTTCCCTGCTTTATTCCAGTAACCCTGGCTAGCAGGCTGAATGTCTGAGATGAGAAGAGAAAAATGATCTCATTCAGTTGTTTTTTTTTTTTCCTTCTTGCATACATGCAGCTTAAGCTGGAGCAGAGTAAAAGCTCTTGAAAAGAACACAGAAGTTGTCCCCTAATGGTGGCATGTGATGGACCAGGAGAGCTCACGGGCGCGGGTTCAAGCATGCAGAAAGCATAGACGAGAGCACTGCCACTGGGAGGAGGGGAACCCTCGGGGGACCGCCGCTGATTCTAGCGAGGCATCTACGCTGCACCTTGAAATGATGATGTGCTTTTTCCTCTGACTTCTCCCTCCCTTCCGCAGCCCCTAAAATGTTTGGAGCAGAGGTCATCTCCCCAGGCCCTAGTTCCTATCATCCTTAGATGTTAATGTGATGCCAGTCATGGCCAGGCATCTTGGTCCTAACCTGCCAATGGACTTGGCAATGGAGCACACAGGCAGTTCATGTGGAGGCAGCTGCATTGGGCTACTGCCTGGTCCAGGTCATCTCACCTTATTTTAGGCATTTAACTGAACACTTTGTTAGGAGCAGCTTCCTCCAGAATCACTGGAGACAGAAATGTTTCTTCACTTCAGTGCCCACAAAGGGTCTGGTGGTGCCTCTCTCTATAGATTATGGGAAAAAATCCAAATGTAATGAGACTCCCAACTTGGCCTGAAGTTAAATGTGATGAGTCCAGGCTCAGATGCCTACCTTCAGGGTGATGATTGCTCTCCTTTGCTGGAGCAGGTCAGGACATCCTCACCAGCAGACTGTCTGAATCACGCATCACTTCTGCCTGGAGACACTGCAGTTTGACAGCTACGTAAGGGACATGTAACTGGCAGTTTGAAGAAGGCCAAGTGTACTTATCTTTACAGACTTTTGAGACCCAATACTAGATTTATAACAACGACTTGCTGCTAAAGTATCATTTCAAGAAAACTCTTGTATGATGGTTCCTAGGTCAGGCATCTTCTTTGGACAATGTGCTTTATACAGCAGGCAATTTGGCTTGGAGTTTCTGGATTCCACGGAGAATTAAGTGCATTTTAGTGACACTGTGATGAGCGTCATCCTACAAAGAGGTTGTAAAAGTAATCGGGGTCATTTGACCTCTCTTATCTGCAACAAATGATGAGATGTGACTGTGCACCAAGAAACAGGAGATGAGAGTCTGCCTTCTCATAGGAGAAGGTGTGACACCGTTTGTCAAGACCTGCTTCAAGGCTAGGGCACGATTCACAGGGCAAGAGCTGAACAGTTATTTTTCATTTTTCTTTGTTTAAATTCTGTACCCAATGGAAATTTCTCACAGTAAGAAGGGAGGAGGATGTTTAACTTTGATTGGGTGTATGGTAGAATTAATGTGCGTGGAATATCCAGTCCTTGATTCTTTGCTTGTCTTTGGCAGTGAATGAATGTCTGTCATTGCAAATGTCTACAAAATTACTATTTTAATGACCTGTTTGCTTCAATTAAGGCCTGGCTATTATCTTTCCAAGAGGCAGAGGGTTGGGGAGGGGGAAATGGAGCGGGAGAAAAAAGCTGATCACTAGGACGTGTGAGCAGAACATTTAAGGGGCCAGCTGAAACCGAGAGTGGATTTGGAAAGGCTGTGTGATGAATCTGTGACATTGCAATATTTCAATCATCACATTTCAGATTCTGGTTCATGCATCATTTGCTATGAAAGTTTTGAGATTTTAATCAGTGTTTCAAGAGTAAATTGATACAGCCTAATCATTTAGAATCTCTGGCACAAGACCAAAGTGTATTATGTTAAGTGTATGTTATGTATTATAAAAGCTGCTTGCTGAAAATTAATTGAGTATTCCCGTGCTAGATAATGTTTCTCCATTCCCCAGAGCCCATCCCTTTGCGTGCGAGTGTTTTCCCAAGTGCAATGCAGATGCCAGAGAAAAGGTGAATATATAACATATGTAAAAGACTGGCTCGGTTAGACACAGCACAGTTTCAAGCCTGCTAACCTCCCCGGCTAGATTGTGGGGCTGTTTATTTGTCTGCATGATGTGTAGGAGGAAAACTGCCGGGTACAAAATGATAAAAAAAGTAAGTATTTTCCAGAGAAGTAAAATATAAGAAAGCCTGTGCCGTGACTCTAATTCATGTAAAAAATTGGAAATGTGTTTGCATTTCTCCTGATGACTTATGCGGACTTGGCAGAACAGGCAACCCAAGTAAATGACACGGTTAGCAGCCAGTGAGTCTAGGTAACGAATGCGCCATCGTACTGTGTATTCAAAGGCTCGGTAAATTCCCATGTTACGCTTGTCCTTCATTTTGTACCTGTGACAATGCTGATAAAAGGAATGCATTCCGAGATGAGGGGTGGGACACACCTTTAATTTACCAAAAGCCAACATTGGGTGGCCGCCAGCATTATTTATGCTTAGTGCTGACGTTTCTGATACAAACAATTTCCATCTGGAGGGGTTGGTTTCTTGGGAGGACTTGCACACCTTTCTCAAAGAGGGGTTGTTTTTGGAGCTTCCTCTAACTACCTAGTACACAGGCAATTGGTTCAAATACTTTCGACCTGAGTTCAAATACTGCCTCATTGATGGCCCTGTGCAGGGCCTCCCCAACTGAATCTCCCCACCATCAGGATGTTCTCCCCAGCATCCTGGTTGAAGCTGTCCTGACTCGTTTGTTGTTTTCAGTTTTTCTCGGTCAGGCACAGGAAGATGGGTGTTCACAACCTGCAGCTGGAGCTTGTTTCCTTCAGCTCCAGCTTCAAGTCCTTCTCATCACACATGTACTTCTTCTTGACCACATAGTTAGCATTTTTACAAATTGGAACATCAACACCCAGAGCATGTGTCCATCCTCTCACCCTCTCATAAGATGTGAGTGCAAGTCCATCAGTCTGAACTCAGTATACCAAAGGTTTTACGCCCATTTGTGCACATCCCAGGCAAGAACCCAGAACCCCCGCTCTCTATTGCTTAAGACCTTCAGCCAGAAAGTGAGGAGAAAGGCAGCATTACTTTCAATAGCTTTGGCTAGGACATCTAGCCTCCCCATCTGACTGTCTTTCTTTGCCTCTTGGCTTTTTTAAAGCCCCAAGGCAATGGAAGGAAAGCATTTGTTTGGGGTCACTTCAAATACTTCAGTCAGCCAGTATTAATTGTTTCATTCTGCTGAATATTGGGATTTTTTTTTTTCTGTTTCAGTTCAATGCATAGTCTCCTCCCCAAATGGAAAATCAATAATTCTCAGTGGCCTTAATCAAAGCACGCTCATTACCAGGCCTTTTAAGATCAGACATAGTCCATGAGATGGAGGAGGGAGATAGCTGGAAGGAGGTCATCCTGGTCTCCTCAGCAGAGAACATCCCAAGGCACTCAAGAGACTTCTTTCTGCTCAGAAGGTTTGTAGTCCCTTGCGTCTGTGCAGGGCCTCATTTGATTGAGACCATCACAGAAGGGTCAAGAGTACATTTGCCGGGTGCACGCACACTGTATCTCATTTACGAGCAGGGAAATCCCACATCTGGCTTCCCCCTCGGGGCCTTGTCATTCTGCAGTCCTACATCTGCTGTTCCACTCTATAGTACTCTCTGACCTCTCTTTCAAAGGACAGTTATCTGTCCTCATCTGTCAGCAGCTTACTTATCACCTGGTGGCCACAAAACAGCTGAGGGGTGTCCTGTTGGTGGGTTCCCTGTTCCTGAAGGAGTCCTCCCGGAGTCTACAGTTGCAGCCTTTGTCCTATGGCCTGGCCATCTGATGTGCTGTCTTTGATCATTGGAAAAGGTACTTGGGTGTCCTATGGGAGAGGTTTCATGATCACTGTCACAGGTGATTTAATATTGCAAGGAAATGCAGCTTAGCTGCCCACTCATAATTAGCAGAAATAATCCAAGCATTTAATCACTAATTCTCTGTTCATAGTGGCACCTCCTGGTAGGACAGTGACCAGGAAATAGAAATGGAGTAGACGAAAAGGTAAAACACCCCTAAGGTTCAAAACCGATATCCCTCTTCAAGTTCTTCCCTTTAGGAAATGAATGATTTGGTCACTATGCAATCCTCATCTTCTCCCCTTGTGTCATTTGGACATAGACAACCTTCCTCCAAGGACACAAGGCCAAGCTTTTTTTTTTTTTTGTAGATCATGGAAGAGCTTGAAGAACTTCCTTGGAATATCCTTCAAAGGTATCGTAGTCTTAACTCTGGATGCCAGAAGACACAAATGCTTCTGCTTCATTTAACACATATGTGAAATGGCACAACCAGGCATAAAACATAACAAAGAGCTAGAAGTTCTGGGCTGCTAGAGCTGAACATCTCCTTTCTAAAGCTCAGAGTCCATTGCTTCCTTCCTGTCGCTGGCTGCTTATTCACCATGTGGCTGTGGCCATCCAACCACACCGTTTCCTGTTCTTTCAAACAGGAGCCTGTAAGGTGTGATAACACTGAGTAGCCATGAAGAATCAAAAAAAATGAGCAAACTGTCTGTGCTGAACCAGCTGGGGCATCTCAGAAAGTCTCCTTCCAAACTCCGCCCCCACCCTGGCCCATTGAGCTGGTCCATAAAATGGGAATTGCTGTGATCCACTGTAATGCTATTGACAGGTTTCTTGTTTCTCCAGCCCCATCAGAGCCCATAAGCCCCACTGAGATTGCCCTGTTCCTCTCTTAGCTCATCTCTGCGTCTCCCAGACGCACAAAGGGATGAGATGGCATCAGGACTTTCCCTCTGTCCCCTATTCTCTGTATCCTTCACCTGGGCCAGGTGAATGCCTTGCTGCTGAATGCCCAGCCTAGTGCAGGCCATGACATCCTGCAGTGTTCATCTGTGTGACCTGTTGTGGGCTGGGACACCTGGCTCTGCACACCACTGCTGGGGCACGCAACTCTGGAAGCTCTGTGAATGCGGTTAACACAACCAGCTAAAACAGGCCACAATAGTAACCACAGCTCAGCACTGCCTTCACTTGGTTTCCAGTCAGGGAGGGTAGAAGTGCACTTATGGACATAGGACAGCATGAGTTAAAGCTTGCCAGCTCTGTAGGAGCCATGAGCACTTTTGTGCTCTTATATCTCTCAGGAACGGGCCTGTGAGCGCTTGCGGGACCTTTTCTATGGATGACCTAACAGAAAGGAAGGGATGGTGGAGGATGAGAGCCCCAGCTTTCGCTTGTTCACATCCTGACCTTTGCCAAATCATTTTGTCTTTCTGTATCTGCTTCCCCTTGAGCAAAATCAAATGGTGATTATGCAGCTCGGTGAGGCACCTGGTGCTCCTACAATGAAAGGGCTAAATTGTGTCAAGGAGCAACCAAGCTACTGTGGGCTGTTTATGGGGTCTGACTTTGGGAATGCCTGCAGCAGAAAAGGAAGAAATCACAGGCAAAATATTCAGGCGGGTCTGTGCAGACATCAAGGAGGGACAGAGCCCATCACCATGAGAATTAAGCAGGTGTCAGGGCCAGAAATCACAGCTTTATTCAATTCTGTAAATTTACGGTTTCCAACTTTTTTATTCCCTGTTTGCAGACCCTTGAAATTTTTTCTAAGGGAAGGACACAATTCTGTTTAGTGAATTTAAGTCTTCTAACAAGAGGCATTCCTGGTCTCCATAGGTCACAGAGACCCCAGGTTGAAAATATGGCTGTAAGTAATAACTCCTAGGTACTTGCTGTTCCAGACCTTAGAGGACAGCACAATCTCGGTTTCTTAGCCAAAGTATTACATGGGCCGCCTACTACCGGATCTCTGGCTCCCCATGCTTAACTTTGTGCCGCGCTTCACTTGTGAATGAAATCAAGCATGAGGAGCCAAAGTCCTTGGTCAATGTTACCTCTGAATCTTCTGTATAGTGCAGAGGATTTGAATTATGGCTCCAGATCCAGCTTGTAGATACCTGCCCTCATCCTGTATATTTTTTATTAAAATAGTCTCTCAGCGAATGTCATATTAGCAAACCAAAGTTTGGGGGCTCTTTCCTGTTTTAAAGGGCAGTCACTGTGTCATGACATTATATCTCATCATCATCTTTGTATTAGCAGCCAAAGAGAAAGGCTCTAGACTGTATTTGATTTTTTAAAAGTAAGTAATAAAACTTCATCTTTTTTTCATTTTGGGACTCGACAGCAAAAGCACCGAACACTTCTGTTTACCTTTTTTATTACACAATATTGGCATTCTTAAAGTCTGGACTGAAAACTCATCATCTTTTTTCATTAAAGCACTCAATATCAGACTTTCTGCAATTTATTGTTCCTTATTTTCCATGTATTACGACAAAACACTAAGCCTAGGATGTCCGTTGCCATTGCTAAAGCGCTGCATCCTTGTCTGATTGGAAAGCCACTCTTCATTGTTCCCTTTTGTACACTCTCCATTAAGCCAACTGGCTTCAGCTGCTGGCAGATAACAAGTGAGAACAAAAAGAGGTGTTAAAAAAAAGTGCCAGGAAAATCTCCAAGCGGTCCTCAGTGTGAACAGATCTAGCTTGTTAGCCACCCCAGGAGAAATCTCTGGCGAAGTTGAGAAGCCCCTCACTTAGATGCCTGTGCTGTCCTGTGAGACTCGCTTGTTCTCCTGGGCAGGGCCAGTGCGTGGCCTCCACCTCTGTCTGACAGAGCTGCTGCTTTGCTTCTGACTTCTTTTGTCATCTGCCGTATTGCAAGTTCTACAGGTCATGAAGCAAAAGCAGCAAAACCAAAAAACCTCACAGCAAAAGTGTGCTAGAAACTTGCTTTTGGGAGACAGAGGAAGGCGGGTGGGTTGGAGCATGATCAGGCACAGTAAATGCACGTGAGGTGGCTTGAAGAAACATATCAGATCAAAGGAGTGAAGCTCAAAGTCCTGGGAACAATCCTCTTTTCTGCTTTGCGACTGTTACTCTGCAGACCAGAGGTGCGGATGATGGGCTGAGGGAGTGACATTGTAGAAGCAAAGGGTGTTTGCATTTTTATATCTACTTTTCTTCCTTGGAGCTGTACTGACTCATTTCCCCATGAAGCCAATAGCAATTTTACAATGTCCCTAGGAGATCACAAACTCCCCCAAAACCCAGTGATGAAGGTGACTTACGATTCTGAAGCAAGGCTGCTGCGGGGCAGATGGCTGTTGGAGAGGCAGGTGATCTGGCATCAGCAGGACTGGTTGCCAAAACAGCTTGGGAGGTGATGGCTTGTTCTACACAAAGTAAATGACCCTCAAAGTAACTCATCATCAACCCATAAAAGTGTGAACTCCACTGTGACCAGACCAGATTAGTACTGTATTTCATGGCAGCAGTGTTCAGAGTGAATAAGGCCAAATCAAGTTATAAAACTGCTTCAACTTGTGTTAAAGGGTCCCACATAGTGCAAAATTTGAAATCTCACTTCTAGCAGGGTTTGCTGTGGCAGGAACCTGGTAGTGATGCCCTTTAGCTATGGTTGGGTTTAGCACTAACATAAATCCCTGCTACCAAATCCCGTAGCTGCTGTGCAGGTCCACCAGGCTGGAGCATAACTTCCCACTGGCATTGGCGATGACGAGTCTTTGCCCAAGGAACAGCCAGGGACCAGGTGCAAACCCAGGGCAGCAAACAAAACCTCAGCTTCCGCCAGCAACAGTCAGAGGTAAGTTGTTAGGGATGTGGGGACTCCAGCAGCAAAGCCAAAGGGATAGATTTTAAAGGGTCTTTGTTGCCTCGCTTCCAGGGCAATCAGGAAGAGTGGAGCACATAAATGCTGTGGGAAAAAAAAACAAAAACCCAGACCTGTCCCTCAGGGTGCTATTTGCCATAGGAACCAGATGAGGTATGACCTGGCTTTACTAGGCTCATCTGGATGATCCTCAGCCCACCTCCCCTTCTGCGAAATAAAGTGTCAGGACCATTTTAAAATGAGCCTTTGACATGCTCACTGCCAGCAGTGAGGCTTGTGGTGAGCAGCTGCTCATCATCAGTATACTCCATACCAGTGACCAGCTCACTGCCCAGGATGCTACAGCATCTGCCTCCGGAAGGAGTTAGAGGAGGAAGAGAGCAGAGGTAACAATACATCGTGCCCTGAGGAGCCTGGAAACCAAGGACTCAAAAGAGGAGCAGGAGGGAAGGCAGGCTTTTAAGGACCAGGCTTTCTTACATTTTATTTTCCTTTAACGAGCGCAGGCTTGCTTGAATCCTCACATCCACACAAGGGTGTGTGTAGTTGCCAAGCTGCGTTTGTTTGTGCAGCTATCAGAGCTATGGAGTAATGGGTCCAAAAAAGGGATTAGACAAATTCAGAGAGGGTAAGTCTGTGTTGGCTGTTAAACTTGGTGGTCTGGACACAACCCCGGGCCTAGAGAGCCTTTAAGTTGCTGGTTGCTGGAAGCCAGGAGAGGATGCCAAGCAGAGCCTCAGTCTCTGCATTTCCCATTCTTAAGGATCTTCCCTAAGGATTTTCTACTGGCTCCCGCTAGGATGCTGAGCTAGACGGACCTTTGATCTGGCCGTGTTCCTCCGCCTTCATGTTGTTACTCCCATATGTAATCTGGGCACAAAAGTGGGAAATGAGCTTAGCTGTGCTCCTCGATCCCAACACCATCCCCAGCGCATGTAGGCTCTGCACTCCTAACGTGTGCTGGCTAAAGGCTGGCGGCTACATGCATCGAGGAGGAATTCATAAATCTGTTACTGTTTTCACACTCCTGATGTTCAAAACACTGCCTTTGCCAGAAACAATAGCCTTTTCGTCTCGCTAGATGGGAAGCGGGATCCTGCTGACTCGCTCTCTGCCATGGATGCTCCCGCTCTGTCAGTATTTCACTCTTTCTCTGCGGCGAGGTCCCGTCCCTGCATGGAGTGATATATGAGCCAACGAACAGGCAAAGTGTTTGCATCTGGACCGAGGTTCATGGGCCACCTCATGGTACGTTGCTGACATTTGTTTTCTTTGTTTACTGCAGGGTAGGAGCAAACACCCCATCCATGGGCATTTCACAGACAAACAGGTAAGCACATGTTGCGGTGAAATCCCCTCCTCTCAGGGGCAGAGGCGCATTAGTAACAGATTTTATCCGGCTCCTGCTGGCAGAAGGGAGGGTGGTATATGGCCCAAGGAGACTCACCTTTCTGTGCAAGCGTAGGCTGCTGCATGTGAAGGAAGGGGGCAGCCCATACGCCCATGTCCTGAGGTAATTTTGTTCAGAAAAAGGGCTCAAACCCAGCCATTTGAGTTATCTTTCTAAACATAAACCGTCCCTCAAACTTCTGGTTCCTGCACCCCAGCGAGAGCTTCTGTTTGTGCTTCTGACCCTTCGCAATGCTCCCTGGTCCTTCTGAGTGTCTGTCTCCTGCTCTGCCCAGACCATATCAAGACACGTTCCCCTATTCCTGCCTCTGGGTGCTTGTTGGCTCTCCTTTCCCCCTTCCACTGACACTCTCCAAAAATATTAAAATAACTGAGACAAAGAAAACTTTAGCCCTTATGTCATTAGATATGCTATTCGCGTAGGTTTTGTATTGTGTCCTCCAGTTCCAAGTGCTTGGTTGCTATCTGTTTTGGGCCATGACAGTGTTTCCCTGTTTTACATGTATGGTTTCCCAAGCACGGGGAGGCATTGGTCTAATTCTGTGTCTACTGCTTAAATTTTCCTCTCCATCTACTTTCAAAAGACATCCTGCTATCTCCTTTTCATATCATCCAGTGTGCTCACTGACAGCCAACAGGGAAGGGGAAAAGAAGGTATAACTGGGCACCGTGATATAAATTGAATTCCTTAAAGGATTTTCTTTGGGCTTTAAATGAAGAATGGCTAAATTACTTGACACTTCAAAACAAACTGAGCTGGCTACCTTTTCCCAGAATTCAGAGCAATGTTGTTTTATCAGCTTTATACTGACCCCCTGTACGTGCCTTTCTGCTTGGCCTGGCTGCAGCGAGTCTTTGATTTTATCCTCAGTTGCATGCAGTTTCTTCCTCAAAAAACATGTGGCCCTTTTCACTTCCACTTCAGTCTCTCTTCTTTCATCTGTTTTGAAGTTTTGATTTGGCAGAGCTGTGCACAAGGCAAAATGTGGAAGTTAGGACAAGGAGGCCTACAGCAACAACGGGACCAAGAATTATCCAAAGGAAATTAAAATCTGAAATGAAAGTGCAGCATCATTAGTGCAAGGTACATTTTGATGCACAGATCAATGTTACCCAAAGCAATAGCTTATTGTTCTAGGTGGGCTCGCCTGTGCTGGAATTGGTTCTGGGTATAAACATCTCCCGTGTACCATGTCCTTTTATATAGCATTATATGAGAGCACCTAATAGTGTCAGCCCCAATCATCCAAGCAGTCAATATACCACAGATTGCTATTTCTGATAAGGATCTACCTGGACTGGAAAAGATATTAAAAGCTCATTTATCTTGAGAAAGGAGACAATTTTTAAAAAGCTGGATGGAGGGTGGGTTCTCTAGATATTAAATAGCTGTAAAAATGAGTTCAAACAGAAACCCCCCCAGAAAACTAGTTCATAATGTACAGCACATGGGTAGACAGCTAAACCACATGGAGCTCTCCTGCCTCCCTCCCTGGACCTGGGGTAGCACTCTGCCCAAGCCTGCCATGTTGCAGGACTGGGGCTCAGCAAAGCCTTCTGTAATGGCAGATTTCATTTAAGCATACAAACTTCACACACAACACAAAACAAGAAAACAGGAAAGATGAGCCTGTGGAAAAAAAAAAAAAAGAGTGTGAGGGTCCATACTTGTGGCTTCTGATCTGATTTGCTCAGTTTTTACCAGGAAATCTTCTTCGTGAGTGCCAGCTCTGCAACCATTCGGCCTCTGCTCTTTTCTGGCTCATGCATAATCACCAGAAATAAAAAATCCTGCAACTGGAACTTAACAATTCCACTGCGAGGCATGAATCAGAAAGGAATCCAGAGTTCTCTCCTACAGCTCCATTAGCTCTGCAGTGCTAGTAAAAATTATTTGTTGCTAGCAATTTTTTTTAGCAGAAAAGAGCTTTGCAAGACTTCTCAGAAAGGGATCTGCTCTAGGTATTTAAGACTTCATTTGCACGCTTATTTTGCTGTTTGTTATTGCACTTTACAGTAGTTATTGATGGTGTGAAATATGTGAAGGTGTTACATGTAGAGCACAGCAAGTGGCATTTCGTGACTCTATTTAATGAGTATTTCTGTCTGTTCTCGTGGGAGCATGTGTTGGTAATGCACAATGCAAGTCAAAAAGACTCTGTGGTGCTCAACTCTTAAAGTGCATTACAAGAGCATTTCCCCTAATTTTTATAACAACATGGAAATACCTTGATCTCAGAAAGTGGGCATTGTTTTTCCTGCAAATTAAACCAAAATAATTCTGGGTTGCATGATATGAAGTGATGCCCAAAGAGATTGGGAGGTAAGATAACGAGCTGAGAACCTCAGTTGTACACAGGGAGCAGAGCAGATGAGCTTCAGCGCACTCTGTCAACACTATGACTGACAACTGCTGAGCAGATTTTAGGCTCCGGAGGCAAAAGTCCCATTAACACCAGCAGAACTTTTGCCTGAGTATGGAATGCAGAGTAGGACTCTTTATTTGTTCACTAGGGGAGGAAGTAATGCCACAGTAAGAAAACTGTTCTTGTAAGTTATTTATTGCTGAGTTTGGGGTTGGTTAGGACTTGTGCCAGGTACTAAATCACTGCAGGTCATGGAAATTTTATTTTTAAGCATTGCTCTTTTGGATGCCCCAAAAATTGCTTTAGCTGTGAATTATTCTGAAAGACCATGACCAATAAAAATGTGCGAACCATAAATCAGAGCCAACACATCCCTGCTGGAGAACCTGAGTATAAAATAGGAAACCAGAATCAGGACTACTAGGAAATAGATTCCTTTTTCTTCTGCAAGTACAGGTAAGTGTAAACACCAAGCCTAAGTTTTCAAAGGGGCTGCCTCAATTATTCCACAAAATCTGTAGGTAACTGCACAAAAATCACATTTATGCACCCAAGCAACATCTCTGCATCTTCTATGTATTTTGCTTTCTTCTCCCCTCTATTCTGTCCTCTCAGTTTATTGTGCGTCCACAGAAAACCTGGTTCCAGCTTATTTGTCCCACATTTAGCACTGCTGTAATGCACCAATTTTGCAAAGTTCCTTCCAAGCTGCACTAGAGAGGACAAGACTGAGATGCTCAAGAACTCTGTAGAACCTCTGCAGCTCAGCTTTCTCTGGGTAAAAGCCTGAACAGAAAGAGAAGGAGAGCCTGCCAGCAAAAAAGTCCAAACACAGAAGGCAGTGGATGTTATACCCTTTCCAAGTTATTACTTCACTCAAGTGCACCCCATTGATCTGAGAGGCCTTGAGCCCATGGAAACCTATCCAGGCAGGGAAGCACGCTACTGCCGAGAGGTCTGGATCTGTCTGCCAACAATTGACTCTTGTGTGAGTAAAGCATTTGCTAGGATTTTTACAGGGTGAGGGTTAGGAGAATCTCGCTCCTCCATTAAGCACCTGGATTTTAGGTGGTGGATGGAAATATTAAGTAATGCAAAAATAATTCTGTTCACATGATGTGTGTCTGTGGGTGGCACTGTTCACACCTCCACTTACAGTTTCCCTTGATGTCTCTCTTATGACATGCTGGATTGTCCTCCCGAAGCACCTACCTTTTTCCACTGACTCACATGTTGAACTGACTGATCCTAGGAACACCCCCAAGTGAAATCTCCAAAGTAGACTGTTGTAGATAATAATAAAATGTCCCTTGTGGTATGACTGCTCTAGCCAGAAGTGATGGGAAAGAAAATACTCGGCTTGGCTTGTTCCATTTGGCACTTTTTTTCCCTACATAAAAGCTACTGAGCTGAGGTGGATGCTCCTGGGAAGACTGTGGCTCTCCATCTGTGAAGCTGTGTTGACAGTGTCTCCAAACAAGCAGTACTTTGGCATTTTCTCACTAACAGTCCCAGCCAGCACTGGTCCAGAGTGGATCCCAACTCTCAACAGTCAGCATGAGTCAAAAAGGAAATGTGATACATCATATCAGCTTCTCATTGTCACTACCTAGAGTAGTTAGCCATCCTTCTTGAACAAGCACGCCATGCACAACCTTGAACAGGCTGTTCCCCACCTCCCATTCTAGGGACTAAATAACAACTTACTCCTCCGCAGGAACCTGCACACTTGCTTGCAGAAACAAGGACATAGCCTTGGGCTGATGACAGGGAGTGCATTGTTTCTAAGGAGAAGAGAATGACTATGCATAGCAGTTAAGCTACTTCTCTATCTTATGACTGTCACGCAGGTGATGGCAATTGGCAGAAGAGAAGAAGGGATTACAGCTCCATTGTACCCATGGCAAACATCACTTTGGACACCTCTCCAATGGACTGTTCTCCTCATTACCCAGCACCCTAAATTCAGCGTTCTGTGTATATACAATTAATGCTATGCTTTTGTAGCTAGCCAATAGAGACTTGTAAAATTCTGTATTTTCAATGAACAATTTAATACGTGCCCTTGTATAAGCAGCTCTTACAAGCAAGGAGCAAGTGCAAAATAAATCATTACATCAATTATTTTGTGTCTGTGCACGAGTTACTAAATGACTTTCTAGTTATCCCTAAACAGAAACACCAATAAAGATAGAGTTTGTTTCTGAGTACTCATTTCTCTAAATTGTCAGAGAATGGACTTATTGGCTATTGTTAAATGCATGTTTTGGTGCATTACTGGATTCTGGACTGCAAAGTTCTTCCTGTTGCGAAATTAAAGTCTCCCAGCCTGAATTTATTTAACATGAATATTAACCTGAAGTGCAAGTAGTTTGACCTTCACTGAAAGTTGAAATCTTGCTTAAATATCTACCAATAGATAACATCTATTTCAAAGCAAGGATTCGGTCATTCCTACTGAATAGGCTCCATAGTCATGGGGTTCATGATCTCTTGGGTGGCAAATCCGATACCAAATGCAAGATTGACTACTCTTAGTGCATGGCTAGCAATGGGGACTGTGATGCCTCCAACCACCAGGTATTCATCGCCTATTGTTTCATCCTGACAGTAGGAAATTCTACAGTCGTGAAATGCCCAATCTCTGCAACTCACTGAAGTCAATGGAAAAGCTCCCATAGATGTGGAATGTCCCAGCTTTATGAGGTGCTAAGTGCTTCCATTTCCATTGAAGGCGCTGATGTTCACCAGTTGAAAGGATAGTGACTGTTATCATGGATAAGCAAATTTTTTTTATAATTTCAAAGATTGCCCAGTGACAAATTTTTAGTCTGGGTTTTTTCACATGGACGCATGAAAGGGAAATAGAACAGATCTCTAAATTCTTACCTCAAAGCATTGAAAAGAGTGAGAGAGTGCCACTTTACAATAACTGATGGTTGAAGCTCTGAAGGAGTTCTGTACACCCCAAATTTTCAGCCAGTTTCACTCCCTACGATGACCACAGGTTCTGTTTGGTTAGACAGAAGAAAGCTCATCATAAAAAGAAAACAAACCAACCAATCAAACCAAACCCCACCAAAAATACCCCAAACACCAAAGAAAACAGTAATAGAAACACTTACTTTATAAACTCCATGGACATTGCCTAATCAATCAAACTTAGAATACACTGAATTCAGTATGTTCACCATTCGGATGGGCTCGCAGGCAGAGCAGATATTTGTGAATGTCACAACATCACTGAGGAGTACTGCACAGGAATCAAATTCTTCTGAGGAAGAAGTCAGCTCTTAGATGTACATTTCTTCATAAAGGTTTCTATTCTTATTTGACTAAGTCAGTCATAGATTTTGACAACACATTTCTGTAACTTGCCAAAATCCTATTAATTGGTTTAATAGCTGAAGAAAAGCTCCCTGTAAGCATAGGAAAGATTCCTGTCTTTCTCTGTTTTGTAGCTGAATTACACGGATGTGTGATGTGGACACCTCACTTCCAAGTTTCTTTTGACTTCCAAACCTGAGTATGCTTAATATCCTCAGCCATGTTGAGCAGAATTTGAGTCCTTTCTATTTTGCATCTCTTTACGAAGTAATTTTTTCAGGCAGGATTCTTCTTGAGTGCAAGTGCCCAGAGCCACAGAGCAGACCTCATGCTAAACAGCAGGATGGGACCAAAGAAACTTATATCCTGTGTTGTGGAGGTGTGCTGTGGAGTCACGGACTGACAAGTTGGGGACCTGCTAACAAGATACCTCAGCTCCTTTCTCACTCAATGATTTTTCCTGCCTGTGGAAAGCAGTGAGCTGGGGTAGGATGGAGAGCCAAGGGAGGTGGTGCATTCGGAGTTGAGAAGGGTGAGGATATAGATCTACATCCAGGAATTTAGGAGTGCTCTTGTGCCTCCCAGTTTAGCTGTAATCAGAGAATCTCTCTGAATCCCTCTTTTCAGTGAAGAATTAAAGGTGTAGATTTGTAGAAGTAACACCAAATTAACGGTGACCATTTTGTGCAGTCAGGTTTTGAAGCTCAGAGTTGCAAAATGGGCAGCATATTATGTGTACTAAGTAAAGACACCTCTGAGTGGAGTAGCTAAAAAGCCTTTGGTTAGCAAGTGTTGGATGAGACTTTGCTGACTTGGTATATTCCAGATTGAAAACAAAGCAATACACGTGCCACAAATGCCCTCCTTTCCTGCTGTGAAATACTTCTACTTCTACCTCTTCGTGACAGGGTTCTCTTTCGAAAAGCTTTGTATCAGTGGTACTCAGGCATGAATTTATGATGCGACTCTCATAGCTGGAGTTCCCAGGCAAGGACTGTTCTTCATGTGCAGCCATCTGTTCCCCATCATCATAGCAGTAAGGGTCCCTGATGATGCCTGTATGCTCTGGGTGTTGTAATTCATCACACAGAGAAAAGGGATACCTTGGGACTGCTCTGGTAAGTACACTGTTACAAAAGGAGCAGCAAAGTTTAAGACCAGATACACTAGAAAAAACACAAGCAGAGGAAAAGAAAGGAACTTGCAGTACCTGCATCCACCTTTTTCCCTTCCTTAAGCTGATTCCTTAAGCTTCCTTAAGCTGATGTGTTTCAGCAGCGTAGCATACAGTAAGTTCTCCGTCTTTTCTGTCTCCAAATTCTTGGAAAAGATCCTGAGTTCTTCCATTTAGCTCTCCAGCTAGTCTGAAAGCTCTGTCTCTGCCAGGTGCCACTGGTTCATCAGGATAAGGTTCCTTGTCATGTCATGAGGTGCAATGTCAGGGAGTTGCATCTTCAGCTCCTGCAGTTACGCCAAGGTGTAGAGCTTGGTGGAGCACAAGTACATCATGGATTGCATGGACTCTGTCCAGATCATCCATCCTTTAAAAAAATGATGGGCCAGTGACACTACCAATGCACACATTTGTCTCCTTTACACCTTCCCAACCCATGGATTAGTCTGTGATAGAAACAACACAATCTAGCAACACTTAATATTTTTTTTTAGACACATCTAGTAGTACTTGTCCCAACATATCGAGACACTTGGGAAGGAAAGCTGCAATAATAGGCTAGTATAAACAGCTGAGTAAAGCCTCCTGCACAGGCTGAGATACAACCATGGCTTCTTCTCAGCATAGTACCCCAGAGAGAGAGCTATACCTTATTCATCAACCACATTATGCTCTCTCCTTGTTTCCATGCCCTAGATGCAGCCAATCATCTTGCTTATGAATTTGGCAGTTGCATTTGGACACGGAATAGGAGAAGACCACAACTAGCCATCTAGGATGACTTCTGTACACTGAAAAGGCTTGCTGGGAAACATATCATGCCCTTGCTGCAACCCGTCATCTCCAGTCCCTACCCTATGACACAACAAATGCAGGACTTCTTTCATGGACCAGAGCCAAAAACATTTGGAAGGTTTTCCTGACATTTTAATATAAAACTGTCATCTTCATGGAGAGATGGACAAGGTGCTTCAAAAGAAATTGTTAGGAACAAGGACAGAGCTAACATCATTGTAATGATGCATTAATGAAAAGATTTTTGAATGTGTTCATCGGTAACTCATCTCTGTTGCCACTGAAGTCAGCACTAAAGCTCTCACTGGGAACAGCTATGACAATGCAAAGAGAATCTGATCATACTAGAAAATGACATTTAGGATCTTGGTTGCTTGGGAATGGAAGGCACAAACAAGAGAAAAATCTCAAGAAGAGCTGATATTCTGTATCACATTTCTTTTTCTACAAAGCACATATTCACAAAAGCTTAAGTTCCTCAATTTTTGATTGTTAGTTTTTGGTTGGTTTGTGTGTTTATTTATCTTCTCCTCTCCCTGCTTTCATTCCAGAGAGAGAAGTGAAAAGATATCTCTGAGCTTCAGCATGGACTGATTTCTCCATGATTTAGATGAATTTTCTCCTTTTGCTTTGAGAAAGAAAGTTGATGATGCATTTTCTCCTGCTGAAAATGGGGAAGGTAACTGGTAGATGAATGATAGCAAATTATTTATCTAAACAGGTCCCTGGGTTCCATATTCCTGATATGAACTTCTAAATATTCACATCTGCTTGCTTGATCCACAGCAGAAGATGAATAAAGATAATGAAAGCCCTCTTTCAAAAGAAATGCAAGATAACGCCACATTGTGTGTCTGCAGATGTGTGTGGATGGGGGAGACAAGGAAAGACTGATATCCTGGTGCGAGAGGAAAAGAATATATAAAGAAAAGATACACTGGATGATATTCAGCTCTGTTTCTCATCCCCACTTTGGGAGGAGTCCCTGCTGCTACTACTGTCTTGAGGAGAGACCTCAGAGGGGCAATGTTTATATCAGAACTGTTCATGCCGGATTAAGGCACTCAATGTAGGGACATCATCACACTTAATGTAAGGACACCGTCACACTTAATGTAAGGGCACCATCACTCTAAGTTCCCTTTGCAGTGAAGGGATAAAGACAGGCACTCTAAGAACCTGATGTTTGCTCTGAATACTGAACCTCTGAAGAGAGTATTCTGCAGACGTCCCCCTCCCCACCAACTATAGAAGGGTTCTCGGTTGACCAAACTTCTGTGCTTTGGTTTCGGACAGATTTGTGACTCTACAGATGCCAGACTTCTGCTTTAGTCCCAGCACCTTCCCTTGGGAAACACTAATGATGAAGATCACAAAGCTCCAGCCTCCCAGTCCTGAAGTGCATCTCACTTTGGGGATGCTGACTGAGCTGGTTTTCATTTTCCAGGTATATTAATGCAAGCATCAAGTCAACAAAGTGGTGTTCCTTGATTTCCAACATCAGGTAAGAAAAAGTCTGAAAAAAAAAAATCAGTCTGTCTATCTGCACCTATTTCACAGTAGGCTGGGGCAATTTGTGCCAGGTAAAGATCCAGCCCATAGACTTATTTCTCTGAAATAAAGATTTAGTTCCATGTTCAAACCAAGTATATTATCTTACTGCTTCACCAAACACAGCACGACAAGGAAACACACAGCCGAATCTTCTGTCTTCAGCCCAAATCTTCTCTGTATAAACAGGATGAAAAATAAGTTACAAGTTCTCTGTAAAAGAACATAACAGGACAAAATAGAGACTCTAAGACCAAAGAGAGGATTTTGAGAAGTATAAGTGGTGCCAGTACAAAAAAAGTCTTGCTGAAGGTGTTGGATGCCTTTCTGCTCTTTGTACCTTCAGAAACCTTATTTATCTATAATCAACTTGTCCCAGAGCATCAATCAATTAAAAAATTATTTTCATTTTCCACAAAACAAAATATCTTATCAAAACTGATCTGTAGAAACTTGTCAAAATTTTCCATGGGGTGATTTTTATAGGAAAATAGAAAACAGTTTTGCTTTCAGATTTTCAAGGAAATCTGAACTATTTCAGTGAACCTTCATTTTGCTTTGCCTGCAGAAATGTTTTCGTTACACCTTCCACCAAAAGAACTAATTCAAAATTTTTATTCTGCTAAGAAAAGAAACATAAGCTAACGAAGTCATTTGAAATACTTCAGTAAAGCAGGCTGGAAGTGATTTTTTTCAGTTCTTGTGACAATGTGCACTACATTGTCCTATTCTTGGTGAATGTAACCTTACCAAAGTAAATGCAACAGGTTTATACTGGTGTGCCAAGGGAGAGCCATAAAGCCGCACGGGGAACATGAAATCTGCCTCCCTGAACCCAGGTATTGTCACATGCAAATTAGCAATGATCAAATTCATTCTAATTTCCCAAAGTAAACATAAATCAAAACATCAGAAAATCTTAGTTATCATGTTGAAACTGCTCTCCAATGCCAAATTTCTGCCCACAGCATAGTTTTATGGAGACTGTTGTAAGTCCAGAAAACAAGTTTTGTGGAAAATGCAGCCAGAAAAAGACCCTGCACATAATAATGCAAATATATTTTTTATTGCTACACCCTCAGTGACTTGTGAGATGATGTTTTCTTCGTTACAAATATTCTCATGAACCGAGAAAAGCAATAATTACAGTTCATGTGGCTTGGTAGAAATGGCAGTAACTTGGCTGCCTCAGCCGATTGAAATTCTGTGGCTGACCAAAGTGCAGTTATTTTCTAATTGCCGGTGGAAGAGTTCAAAAAGAAGCCAAAGACAGTCCCCCAAAAAACGCTGAACTGCAGCACATCTGGGAATGTGTATGAATACATACTGTATAGGAATTCTGTCATGTTCTAGATCCATGATCCTTAAAACTGAGATCCCGTCTTATCCATTGTACATATGTGTGTGTGTGTGTATGTACAAACACTACTGGTGGTAGTAGACAGCCATCAGCAGTTCATATCTAAAATCTGAGGAGTTATCATTCAGACAAAGAATGAGCTGTTTCTTCCTCTTCATCATCCTCCCAAACATCAATGTCCCATCTGACGCCATCTATCAAAGATGTGTTGCATTCTTTTTTGCTTCAGACACTTCTCTGGAAAGCTAACTGAAAACAATTCTTGCCTCCTCCTCTGGTTGTATAATCAACCGCAGCAATTATATAACTGCTGAAAAACCAACCTCCTTTCAGGACAAAATGTACACAAAATAATTGAAAGAAACAAAAGAAGACCCAGAACACATATTTTTCCTGAGCAGAAAACCCAACGCACCCCACCGTGCAAATGAAAGTTTAGCAAAAGCTCTACTACAATCAGAAGAAAAGAAACTCACTGGATATCATGGTCTGGCTGCATTTAGACAAGAAAACCTCTCCCTCCAAATCCAAACTCTGCAATCCTTGCATAAATCAATGACATCATCTTTAGTGACTCACTGCCTACAATATTTATATTCAGCCCGCTTTCTCCCTCGTGGGAAAGTGTCTGTACTGCTGAGATCCATAGCTCATTCTGGTCCTTCTACAGGAGGTAAAGAGGATGTTCTCCCACCTTGCCTTAATTTCACACACTTTGCACAATATCCCAGTAGGATTTCTTTTCTCAATTTCATGTCAAGGTTGAACAGTTCTTTGTCTCCTGAGAAGCTTCATCTTGTGCTGTCTAGGGAATAGCATAGAGAAGAACATATGTGAGTGTGCTCATGTTCCTGCGTATGACATGAATCATCTTGGTAGACTGTTTTAACATGATACACTCAGATAACACGAAGGCTGAAAGATAAGCACTTACTAAACATGAGATGGCAGTGGTGCATGCAATATGCATTTTGCTTCAGTCTGTGAAAGAGTGATGATGCTTTCTTTCATTACATGCTCATACACTCTTTCTCAAATACTCCCTTACACATTTTTGTTATGTTTTCCCATTATCTAAGCTGGTGACCCCAGGCTCCCTTTATAGTCAATAAGAAGAAATAGGCATTTCTGCAGTGCAATTCATCTCATCTGAAAATAGACATCTAAAATATGACAGCTGAATCACACTTGAGAAGTACCCTTCAGTCATTTACACCTGTATAAAGTACAGCTGCTTGGCTTGATTTAGCTCACTGGCAATTGCCCTGCCTGAATGGCAAGATAAAGGACAACCCAACTCATCCATCTCCATCGCTCTTTAAACTTCAAGGCTGTAATGTGTGTTATCTCTAAAATATTTCCGGTAGATGAAAAAAACCTCTAAACTGACAGAGAAAATTGTAAGCAATTTTCCTCATTTCTGTAAATCATTGAATGCACCTCATTATCTTTATGAAAGGCTCAATTTTCTGGATTTGTGTCCGTTCTTGTTTTCCTCTCTGGGCCGTTAAACTTGAGCAGCACAAATAATACTACATGTTTCTATCCCCCTTTACACTCCTTTTCTTGATTAAAAATTTCCATTGTCACTTCACTGTTGCAGAATTCTGGCAACAGACTCTGAGTTGCCTGATTTAAAAGCAGTCACAGCTTCATATTGAGGCCTAATGGTTTAAGTAAATTATTCTACATCAAATCTTCAATTTTTTAAAGTTTATTCATGAAACATCTTTTCTCTTCTGCCTCTGGCTCAACCTGCATTTCTGCTGTTAACTAGCTCGTAAACAGGCCTATTTGATATAAAATGTGCCATATAAGGGACAATTATAACCAGATTTAATAATGATTTATGTTCCTGCAACTTTTTAAATCTCAAGGAATTTTAGCCAAGGCATAACAATTCCAGATTTACACCAGAAGAACTGAATTCAACATCTGGCTCAGGATTTCATCCAGAGTAAGAATGGTTCAAACTGTGAAGGTTCTGTATGCATGTGCGGGTGAGGGGTGGAAAGTGCAAGAAAATGGGTGTCTTTCTGAAATGGAAACACTGGGCAACTTTATAATTATATTACTAAAAGCTGGGAAAGCAAGTTGTGTCTCCCACACCCAACATAAAATTATAAACCCCAAAATATGATGTTCATCTGACACTTTAAATGCTACCTCAATTATTTTCTGTCTATGGTATTTATAGAGTATCTGTCACTGCATACAGGCACCAGCTGCATAACCACAGATATTCGGGTATGACCAAGTTAAAGCCATAGGACTAAGACTAGCAGCCATTAATTTCTATTATGATTCCCACTTCCCATAACAATGTGATGCTTACAATAATACATACACCTGTACAGAAAATAAATCCTGATCTTCAAATGAACAACCGATGCTGTCCCTTTGCAAGTGGATAGGTCTTAAACATCAACGAAGATCATAGAATCATATAATAGTTTGGGTTAGAAGGGCCATTTAATAAGCAGTGACATCAACTAGATCAGGTTGCTCAGAGCCCCATCCAACCTGACCTTGAATGTTTCCAGGGATGGGGCATCTACCACCTCTCTGGGCAACCTGCTCCAATGTTTCACCACACCCATTGTAAAAAAAAAATCTGCCTTATAGCTCATCTAAATCTACCCTCTTTTGCTTTAAAGACATTACCCCTCGTGCTATTGCAACAAGCCCTGCTAAGAAGTTTGTTCCCATCTTTCTTATAAGCCCCCTTTAAGTACTGAAAGGCAGCAATAAGGTGTTCCTGGAGTCTTNTCACTTCTCTAGGCTGAACAACCCCAACTCTCTCAGCCTGTCCTCATAGGAGAGGTGCTCCAGCCCTCTGATCATCTTCGTGGCTCTCCTCTGGACCTGCTCCAACAGGTCCATGTCTTTCCTGTACTGAGCACTCCAGAGCTGGATGCCGTACTCCAGGTCGTGCTGTACTCTACCAGAGCAGAGCAGAGGGACAGAATCACCTCCCTTGACCTGCTGGCCACGCTTCTTTTGATGCAGCCCAGGATACAGCTGGTCTTCTGGGCTGCAAGCACACATTGCCGGCTCATGTCCAGCTTTTCGTCCACCAGTTCCTGAAGTCCTTCTTAGCAGGACTGCTCTGAATCCATTCTCCACCCAGCCTGTATTTGTGCTTGGGATTGCCCTGACCCAGGTGCAGGACTTTGCACTTGGTCTTGTTGAACCTTGTGTGAAATTCATGAGGTTCACATGGGCCCACTTCTTGAGCTTTTCCAGGTCCCTCTGGATGGAATCCCATCTGTCAGGCCTCTCAACTGCACCACCCAGTTTTGTGTCATCTGCAAATTTGCTGAGGGTGCTCTTGATACTGCTATGTCATTGATGAAGATATTGAACAGTAGCGGTCCCAGTACGGACCCTTGAGGGACACCACTTGTCACCAGTCTCCCTCTGGACATTGAGCTGTTGACCACTACCTTGTGGATGTGACCATCCAACCAATTGCTCATCCAACAAACAGTCCACCCATCAAATCCGTATTTCTCCAATTTACAGAGCAGGATGTTGTGGGGGACCATATCAAAGGCCTTACAGAAGTACAGATAGGTGACATCCATAGTTCTTCCCTTGTCCACTGCTGCAGTCATTCCATCATAGAAGGCCACTAGGTTGGTCAGGCAGGACTTGCCCTTGAGACAGCCAGCATGGCTGTCTCAAATCACCTCCTGTCCTCCATGTGCCTTAGCATAGCTTCTAGAAGGAGCTGTTCCATGATCTTCCCAGGCACAGAGGTGAGGCTGACAGGTCAGGAGTTCCCAGGGTCCTCCTTTCTACTCTTTTTAAAAATAGGTGCAACGTTTCTCTTTTTCCAGTCACCAAGGTCTTCATCTGACTGCCGTGACTAGATCTCAGATCTCAGCCACTTTTAAGCACAGATATGCAAATCATGTGTTGAATCCAATGCAGAGCATTTCTAGACACACACAGGCTCACAAATAACTTAGGCATTGTTCCTACAGCCTCTTCTAGCTTCTGTTACCCCAGTGAAGGGAACACCATTCCCAGCCTGCCCAAGAAGTCTGTCACCACCCTACCTACTGGTCAGATCTGCCAGCTGTGCTGCTTGTGTAACTGCTCCCTATCTATATCATCAAAAGCCTGGCATGTAGAAACACACTGCCACTTCAGAGAAAAAAAATAGGGAGGAGTGGGAGAAGCCTGGAGTTGAAAAACTGAAGTGTTTTATATTATGGATCCCTGCATGTGACTGCCCTTCCTCAGAAGGTGTCCTCTATTCACAGGTTTCCTTGAAGCAAGACTGTCAAGGCATGCCTGGCCAGCTGCAGCGCACATGAGGTAGCACTTCTGTCTTACCTGGCATGACAAAGGCTTCTCCTGGCAAAACAGCAGTGAAACAGCATTGCTCTGTCTGTCTTCCTTTCAACACAAAAAAGATGGTGCATTCACAGCATTTCCAAAGGCCTACAGACAATAAAAATACCTTGGACACATCAGCTGCTGGTGGAATCAACATACTACGTATTTGACCTAAAAGATATGTCTTGAGCAAAGATCAGGAAAATAAGCTAACCTACTGGAATGAGGCATCCCCTTTTGTTTGCTTCATGGAGGTTTTTATTTACATTTTGAGATATTACTAATGAAAATCAAGACTAGCTTGGGGCAAGCCCCACAGAAGTGCTACCCCAATGAGCTTTGGTTGTCCACAGGGAGAAACAGAGAGGGCTGTTGATCTTGTGCAAGTGTGACTTCAGAGAACAAGGCACTGTCTCTTCACACAGATGTGCTATGTTCTCTACTAGCCTGAGCAGCGGTGTCCATTTCTCCATCACTGTGTAGGGACAGCCTCAAGGATGGGCTTGAAGGCACCTGAACTGAGCTCCTCAGGAATGAGCGGAGTCTGTGGAGTTATTCAGTTCCTGGAGGCAGATATATACATCTGGTCCATAGTCCATTTGGTCCGTTGGCTAGATCTTCATTGTCATGGGACCTTTGACATCTAACTTATGTGTGGACACCAACATACAGACATCTGAAGTTAAGTGTCTACAGTGTCTACAGCATGGATCTGAATGTGAGCTACATGTCACTGCTTAGTTTTGCACAGGTGTGCTGATGTCCAGTGAAGTTAATTTGTAAGAAGACCGATTAGATCTAGCCAGATGGAGTGTCACTTTGGCATCAGAGGGAAAGGCCTGGGACATAGTCTAATGCAAAGGTGATAAGCAGAAGTAGAGTATATATACATGACCTTTGCATGTCCTTTCACCAAACCCAGGTGAAAGACCTTGTCATCTGCAGAACAAATCCTCAGAGGGCTTACCCTGAGATGGGAAATGATTCCCTCTTGCCCTCAGAGAGAGGTTACAGGCAGATCTGCCACAATCTGACATCTTGGTATGACAGCAAGGTCTGCCAGGAGGCACTGGGAGGGATGTCAGTGCTCTCCAAGCTGTAGAGAAGTAGCAAACTGTCTTTATTTAGCATGGCACAAGCTTCTCAAATTAGTAACATCGTCATACACAGCATAAGTCATGAAGGTGTTTTTGTCTCCTGCCTGGGTTCTGAAAAATAGAGAGGATAATGACTTCAGGTAACATACAGGGAAAATCACCCAATCTAGTCCCCTCTGAAAATGACCCTGACAGTGACAGGGCTGAACAGAGGAGAACCAGAAAGCAGGGCCCAGCATTCTCTAAACTTCTTTATTTTATAAAAGCAATTTCCAAAGAACAATAAAGAAACTGAATCCATCCCTGTCAAGAGGTCTTTGGAGCGGGGGGCTGAGGGGGACGCAGGGGCTTGCAGGGGTTCCTTTGCGCTTCCTCCAGGAGGTATTGTTCCTCAAACAGAAACGCAAGTGGAAAAAAAAGCCATGTGAGAAAAGAAAATGTAGGCCTTCAGTCTTATCTCTTTAGAGAGCCTTATCTCTTTATGTTTGTTTATCCTAAGCATTTTCAACTCAGTGCAGAGCTCTCTTCTCCTCCCCTGTTGTTAACCAAGATCCATAGATGCTCTAGATAAGAAAACTAGGCACAAGGCCACAAACAATCGTTCCTCAGAGTATGTGTGTAGCCTGCATCCCTCTGCATCTTCTGCACTTGAGGAACTTCCAGAGGGCCCAGACAAGACCCTGGTCCTGGTGTGTCATATGTTACAAAAACCTGCATAAGAAAGAGTCTCTGGCCCAGTGGGAGCAGGGAAAGGCTGAGAAGGAAAGAAAGATGGCAGTAGTTTTGAGGAGTGGTTAACACCAAGGTTTCAAAAGTAGGTTCTGGATACCCAGTTTGAAACACTTCAGAGGACCTGGTCACCAAGTATTTTAAGCTGAATACCTAAGATCACTAGAAGTTTTGGAAAACCTTGACCTATACCACTGTGTTATGATAAACAATATTTCCCTCTACACAGGGAACATTCAGGATTGAATGCTCATTTCTTAGTGCTCCAAACCAGGACATCTGCATTAAATGTCATTGTTATCTACCTATTAAAACTCCTGATAGAGACAGGTCCTGTTTTAATTGCTTTCTAGAGCTGAGATACTAACGGCATAAAGCAGCCAGTAGTAAATTCAAATATCTTCCCAGTGCAGATACTGAGGTTGATCTAATTTGCAATCCTTTTCTGACGCATCATCAAAGCAGCATAAGAACTGCAGAGGAAGGGACAGAGGTATATTCAGGTTACCCACAGTGTGCTTAAATATATGACTCCTTTCCACTTACAATCAAGAGCACTGGATTTGAGCAGCTCTGGGTAGCAGGCAGGCTGAATGGCTCACTGCTCTAGGATATCATACATGTTGCAAAGAAAAGATTCGCCATTCATTTCACCTACCTTTGGACTGCTAAAAGTCACGCATGTAGTCAGAGCTAACCTCCTGGAGTCCTTTTGTAGACTGTGAGAGAAAGGTATTTTCAGAAGGTGATTCATCCTACCCATCCTACCCCCGAGATGAATAGCCTGTATGAACAGCTGTCAGGCTCCGGTGACTGCGCAGGGAGCTGAGCATGGCTTATTCTAGATGCATAAGTCTTTAGCTGGCAAGAGTCATCCCAGCCAGAGTTATACAGGTTGCATATGAACCCATGTACCCTGTCCAGAAGAGTTCACATGTATGCCTTCCTTTATATCTAATAGAAAATGCTTATATCAGCCAGTCCTCTTTCTCTGCATCCTCTTATATTTTGGTTACATCCATCATTAAATTTTTTTTCCTGTTGTCCTGACATTAATGCAATAAGGCACTACCGGAGAAATACAGTTATACAGGGGGAAAAAGAAAGAATAAAACACACGGTGTGTGCAAACCCATTTCCGAGGCTGAGAGAGGAAAATCAGAGCACAGGCAGAACAGCCTGAGTGTTTCTGGCGTGCTTGCAGGCACAACACAAGTAAACATCTGAAAGACAAAACTACTATCGGCTCAGCATAGAAAGCAAGCTGCCAGATCCAGACAAAAACGAGTGTGAGGCCCAACCTAAGCATGTGTGTGCATGCTGAAGAGAGCCAGAAAATCTCTACAAATGTCACCATCCACTCCGGTTTGATATACGGGCCCCAGAGGCCAAGAACTTGACTCGCGGATCTTTTTTGTGCAAACTGTGACATCTCAGACTCACATCAAGAGCTTTCTATATGTTTTGGCTCAATATCTGCTCCCAGTTATGTTGGTGGAAGGAACTTCAGATTCACACCAACCTAACAGAGTTTATTTTGCCATCTGTCTGTGTTTAGTCTTCATATTAATAATTAAGGCAAGCAATGCAGATTGGGATGGAAATTCTTTCCTGAGGAACAGAGCTGTGTGCTGTGCAAACCATCTAGCAGCTGCTGAAACTGTTGTTTCAAAAATTACTTGTGAGAAAGCTCACTACTCATTTTTCCATAAGTATCGGCATTTCCAGGATGTCCATTGCCATGTGCCTGTTATTTAAAATTTCTGCTGAACAAGACCATGCCCAAAAAGTAATGGGCTCAGTTAATAACATGCTGTGAACTTTATGAGGGGTTTTTGAGCTATAAATGTACTTTCTGCGGTCTGTTAACAAAATCATCCTTCCTGTTAATGAAACAGGGCCGCAGAGAGGCAAATTGCATGACTTTTCCCTGATGGAGTTTTTCCCAGCCCATGTCCCAGCGCGGGGTTATTTGCACAGAGGACCCTTCACTGGCTCAGTAAACCCTTCCAGTCAACAGCCACGTGTCCAGAGAAGGGCTACAAAGGTGGTGAGGGGTCTGGAGGACCTTATGAGGAACCCCTGAGCGAACTGGGGTTGTTTAGCCTGGAGAAGAGAAGGCTGAGGGGAGACCTTATCACCCTCTACAACTACCTGAAAGGAGGTTGTAGAGAGGTGGGGGCTGACCTCTTCTCCCTGGTGACAAGTGATAGGACGAGAGGAAATGGGTTCAAGTTATGTCAGGGGAGGATTAGGCTGGACATTAGGAAACCTTGTTTCACTGAAAGGGATATTAAACATTGGAATAGGCTGCCCAGGGAGGTGGTGGATTCGCCATCCCTGGAGGTGTTTAAAAAAAGGGTAGATGTGGTACTTAGGGACATGGTTTAGAAGTGGTTTTGTCAGAATAGGTTAATGGTTGGACTTGATGATCTCAAAGGTCCCTTCCAACCTCAGCAATTCTGTGATTCTATGATTGTCTCAAAAGTGTCATTGGCATTTAGTATGTCTTTGGCTTACTGTTCTCCTCCCCCCAAGAGAGGGGTGGTGGGTCACCACCAAGCCAAGAGGGTCTCTGTCAGCCATTCGCTGCTTTCTAACACAGGTTGTAAAGGAGCAGGTCCAAATGATACACAGGTCTGGTTTAAGATACGCAACAAATGAAATCCCAGAGGGGAAAGCTGAACCTGGCGATAGGTAAAGGCATTATTACTCTCACAGACAAATGCATCTGTCACCGCTGGTGCGGGATGTCTTTGCCTCTTCTGAGTTGTTTCCTGATTTCCACTGAGCACAAGCCACGCAACTTCTACGGGGATATGACTCAGCACTGAATTTTGGCACAGGCTGCTCAGAATTAATTATAATGGTGAAGTGCAGAGCTGTGGGGGCCCCAGTCCTATTGATAATCCTCCTCACCATGTAATCAGATTTTAACCCCCTTTGGCCCCATTACAAAAGTCCCCAACCAGTCCCCAACAAGTCCCTGAACCAGTACTTCTCTTCTAGAGAATAAAATACTTACTTGAGTTTTTTCCCAGGTCTCTTTACTGAAGTTCTCTATAGTAAGAGATTTCAGACAGGAATTGATAAATCCATACTAAAGGGAGGAAAAACATTAACATATTATACCTCATGGAATAAAAGGGGAAAAACAGAGCTCTTGAACTGCTAGTTAAAATGTAATGGCAAGCCTCTAAAGAAAACAACAATGCCCTCATTTTTGTGTACATTTGTTTTTTTAATAGCTCTGCTCATTTTGACCCCCGGTCCTGAATTCTTCACAACAGTAATTCAAGTTTCCATAAAGAAAACATAGTAAATTTTGAAGCCAGAGTGTAATTAAAGACAGTTACAAGAAAATCATCTCTAGGTAATTTGAATCCTTTTAGAACCAATATGGCTAAACTATTGACAGAATAAAGAGGGGAAATTAATGGATCTCATATCAGACTTGAGTGAAAGGCAACTGTTTTGTTTGGGAAAACCACACAGCAATTGGCATTTAAATCTGACTTATAAAGCTTGATATTGAATTTTTTTAAAGCGTTCTCTCACCGCATATTTTCATCTTAAACAGTGATACTGAAAGAAGCTTACCATGGTTTGGCTGTCTGCTTGCAGCTTCTGCAAGGCAGGTGCTCTCGGCTCTTTGCAGCAACCAAGTTGCTCCTGCTTGTTGCTGTTCTGGCACACCAACTGTGAGTTTCTTTTCTTCATTTCTTTTTTTATAGTACAGCAGTTTTGAATGTCTAGAGCCCATGGTACACAGGACTGAGAGACCCACGGAGAAATATAAACCATGGCATTTATCTTTCCATATATCCTTTCCCAGGAGAGCAGGGCATATTGCTCTGAAGAAAACAAAGAGAAAAGTATTTTTGTTGGTCCAAGTCTGAACTGAGTGTTTCAAGGTGAAAGCATGAAGTTGCTCGGGAGGGGTTGAGGGGGGGGGAGCGAATTACTTCTAATAGAGTAGTCTCAGTTTTGAAATCTATAGATTCTGGAAGTAGGCTGCTCACTTCGAGTGCTGCTCTTAAGCCAGCTCAGATGCCATCCATCTCTCTGTGTCCCAGGGTATGTCCAGCCAGCCAAACGCAGTCCATTGCCTACCCAGCCTTCCAGCTGACCAGGTACGACATGTCCACAAGTTGCATACCAACCGCACCTGGCAAGTCCTGCTGGTCTTTGTCACTGTAAGGCATCATACCACATAAGAAGTAGAAAGAGAAAATACTGCATTTAAAAAGGAAATACTTGCACTGAATCTCTTCATCCTGGGATCGCTCCTAGGTCACTTACTTTCTTCCCGTCTTCTGTTTCCTTTCAGCCTCTTGAAGTCAAGAGATGAGCTCCAGATCTACCATAGTGAAGGAGATCAGACGCTGATCTTTCCTATCTCACTTCAGGGTAGAACAAGTCTGAAATCTTCTCCTGAGGAACGGTAAGTGTGGTGGGATGTTGCCGTAACAGCTTGTCTGTTGAAAATGTCATGTTGTCATGTGCAAGTATCCCCTGGCATAGAGGTACTTTTGCAACAGCTTTTGGACATACTTGTGTGAATATAAGAGCAGCAGCATTTCTCATATTCACACAGCATTCATAGAAACTCTGTTTTTGTGAGTAATTGCACTTCCAGGAACATTATCAACAGTTCCTTGGGGCCCAAGTTGCATGGGAGCATCAGTGACAACCAACAGCCCTGCAGGAAGGCAGCAGCAAGGGCTGCAGGAATCTGACAGAGGTGTGGAACAACTCTTTCTTTGAGAATTACACCGCTCAAGGACTTAAAGTTAGTGGGCTTAGAAGCAGCCATAATGGGCTAACTCTGGACTTCTTCTGAATCTAATTTAATTCCTAGAAGTGGAGCTGTGTCTGCTCAAGCTTGGCTCCAGACCATCTTTTCCAAAAGCAGTCAGGCACCGGTGCAATTGTCAGAGTCACCTAACTCCCACTGATGCTAGTTACGTGCCTTTTGAAAATCCCACTAAGGGCGACTGCAAATCTGGCCCAGAGTATACTCACTTCAGTTTATTCAGCTGTAATTACGGGTCAGCTCTGCTCACACTGGAGTCCTTCCACTGAACTGCTCACTTTCCTGGCACAGCAAAGACCTATATCACTGAGATGAGGGGGGGAGGCAAAAATTAATTCTGCATATTGGAAACTGAAAAGTGAAGCTATTGAAGGGTAAGAATGTGATGAATCAGTTCTCTACAGTGAAGTGATACTGATGCTAGCTCTAACTTAGGAACAGCACAGAGTAGTTTATTGTTGATCGATCCCCTTCTCCCTTTGCTGTTCCCCATATAAGTATCTGGAGATGGTGGTACTGTGTTGGTCACTTAACAAGGACGCAGTGTCACACATTAAACCACAAGCAAGCCCAGACTAAGAGCCTGCATCTGAGCAGTCCCAGCGCTGATGTTATACCTGGGCCTTATTAATGCAGAGAACCTCCTTAATGTGAACACTTTGGGACCATACAATCATCTGAATTAATGAAAGCACCCGTTGCTGATATGTATTCATAACCAGTACAAAGACATATTCCTTTTTTTTTTCTGTAAATGAGTATTTTGGCATAAAACAAAGGAAAAACTCAAGCAGTTTAGCGTGCATGCACTAAATATAAACATACCCCTGGAAGACCCAGGAGCAGCTGATGCAGGAGTAGGTTAGCTTTTGACTAACTGAGCTGCTTGGATTAGCAAATTCTGCAATAACAGCATTACAGGCCCCAAGAAGCTGGAAACCTCATATATTGATTCTCCTGGGCCTTGGAAGGAACTTCAGAATCAGGTCAGAAACTCTTAGCTCAGGCCTATCTCAAGATTGAACTTCTGAATCTTCAAATCCTCTGCTTATTATTTTTAATACATCTTCGTATTTTCTGTGCCTCAGAGTGTATTGTTTCTGGCAATGACAATACTTTGTCCATTTGTTTCCAGACACAGTCAGAGGCAAGTGGTCAGCGTCTCAGACATGATTTACTGAGGTCTCAGTGTCTCCTATGATGTCATGGTTATTTATTTCCTAAGGAAATCAACTCCCTGGAAGAATAAGCTAATTTAAATAACTAATGTTAATTGGAAACTGCCAAACAAATGCTTGTGAATTAAGGAACCTGGAAGTGAATAAAAGATACACACACTGACCGTCTGTTGATGAAGCAGGACAAAACACTTCCCTTTCCCTTTCATCCCCAGTTCTCTTGCTGATCAGAGAAATAGGAGGGCTGCAGAATAGCTAGGAATGAACTGCCACCGTGTGGCCAAGGGACAGTTTTAGCTACCTTTCTAGAAATCTCCTTCAAGAGCTGTTGCTCTAAGTGACAGTCCCCGTCACTTGCTAATGAAAGTTTTCTGCTCGATCACACATTTCACTTTGGCAGCACTTGCAGTGCCTCTCCAGCAGTGGCCATGGGCTTCTTGGTGAGGTCTTGCTCCCTTCTCAGTCTCACTTTAATAAAAGGGTGGAATGCATCACTTTTAATTCCGTAAGTTCTTTTCGTATTTTCTCTAATAGGTCACCTCATCTTCTGAAAGGGGTCAGGGTATGATAATCACTGAACCATTCAGGTGATGATGACTGGTCTTGGCTTTAGAAAGATGGATAATTTTTTAATATGACAAGCCTGTTAATAGAATACTTTCTACCATGCACTAAATTACTTCTAATCAAGTAACAGACTCTGCCCTCTGCTTCTCAGGCTGGCCTAAAGCAGCTGGGCTCATATGTTCTGATTTGCACTCAAATTCTTTCAGAACAACAGGTTTTTCTAGCCATTAAACTCAAGGTAAGTCAAGAGTCATTCCACTAACTTGATATAACTTGGTTCCACTTTACCATAGGCATAACTCAGAGCTACAGGCCTAAAAGGTAGTAAAAGTCCCCTAAACACAGCGTGCCGTGACTGGCCAGCTTCGTGCTGCTTTTGTCTCCTTGTGGACCTTCTCCACCATGAAAACAGAACAGATGCTCTCCTGAATTTGTGCAAGCAGAACTACAAACTGGCGCTACAGCTGTGAAAATTTTGGAGACATCCACCAGGTACTAATCTAATATATTTCATCTACCCCATTCAAACCAGAGCAGCAGATAACTACATATCTTTGCTATGCATTACCTTGGAGGACTTCCTGCATTACTTAATGCGGTGCTGACACCTTCTGCCTTCAGTGTAACTTTATGGCACTGGAAGATTCAAACCAGAGTGAATGTCTTGTCCAGCTGCCAACTTTCCATTAGCTGCCTATATTTCTTTTGTTTCTGCCAAAGATGCTTACAACTTTCGTGCATCATGATTACACCGAGGGGCTCAACATAAAAGAACAAAATTATTCTGAATCTCCCAGGATGTGATTTCTTCAACAGACTTCATCTTTCTTCAGTTACTGGATTCCTGTACACAGTGCCTTTAGTTTCTCACAAAGAGCTGTGGCTATGACAGCACAGAAACTAACAGCCAGAGCCCCATCAGAGCTAGTGCTCAGCAATGATGCTCGATAAAGGAACTGGAAATACCCCAATACTTCAGCTGAGCCGGATTTGAAACAACAAAATAAGAGGTGGTCTCCTAGAGATCCTCCCTATTAATCCAGTGCACTCTGGGAAAGAGCTTTTGGGGATCCGTGCTGCGGGGAACACTCGGTGTTGATCGAAACAGCTCCTAGTTGATGCGCTTCATTATCAGGGCCTGGGGGCACGACTGAGAGAGCTCGCTAATAACCTCTGCAAGGGATCTAGGTCATACGGAGCTCTGCTGGTCATGAATAATTCTTCTGTATGATTTGCATTGTCAGAGCACCTATAGTAGGTGCTTAATTTCAACATTGCAATGCCTGAAAATAACTGCATGTTGCAGCAAGGTCATTTAGAGGTCTTACCCAAGGCACGTAGAGTCCCTTTGGTGTCAGCGCAGAGAGCTCTGCCTCCAAAGGCCTTGGGGAAATAATTCAGAGCAGCCGAGGAGCACCTCTGTAGGGCAGTCAAATGCTTCTGGAAACTGTGTGGAAAGCTGCCTAGAGTGACTCAGTGTTAGGAAGGGGCATAGTTCTGTCTCGGGGCAATACAGTGGGTGCTGCCATCCAGACTAAACCCTTCTCTGAGGAGACAGCTAACACAGGGGATGGAAATGCTCCCCTTTCCTCTCTCCTGATCCCTTTCTGCTCAGCTGCCCTGTTCTGGCACAGGTAGCACAACAGCCCGCTTCTGGGTTTGAACCCTCAGCTCCCATCTCCCCAGAAGTGCCCTAAGATGTCAGGCCCACTCTCCATAGCTCTGCTGGAGCTGAGCTATGTCCAGTGAGGAGCTCGCAAGGGCTAATACGCGAGGAGAAGGAAGATGCCTGTATTTATGGGATAGGAGGTAGAAAATGTTCTCAGAGAAAAACTGCTTTATTTTACTTGCTGAATTAAAATCTCCTAAGATGATAACAGGCTTGAAGTGAGCTTTAAGCAAAGGAAAAAAAAATATCACAGAATGCAAATTGAAATTACAAATCTTTTTTTCCCCACTCTGTCTCATTCATAAAAGCAAACGCATATTTCACACTGGAGTTTTTGTGCTGGACAGCAGGGGGACCCTTACCCTCTGTCACAGCAGATGACCAGAGATATCTCCATTTTACAAGGACAGACAAGAAGTGACAGAGAAGGTCAAACATGCTGAAGCAGTCTGGTTCTGCACATCACAGTGCATCCTTAAAACAAGAGCAAAAAGCTCAGCTACTCCATTGAGTAAAACCTTGGCACTATGAACATGAAGCACAGCCCAGGGTAGAACACCATTGGAATCCTTTTCTTCTTCTTTCATCAATATTTTAATTAGGCACATACCTAATTCTGTTATAGTAACTCAAAAAGACGGTGAGGTTTTCTGTCAGCATCCATCCACGTTGCAGGTTCTAGTAACAAAAAGGTGACCATACACTCTGGAAAAAAGTTTCTCGGCAACTTGAGCATGAGATTCTGCTTAAAGAGGAGTTTAAAGGTGACACAGATGCCAAAAATGTGCAGCTTTTGGCCTTAAATGATCATATGTCAAAGGCAGAAGAGTTTTAAAGACAGTTATGATGTTCAGTTCAGGCCAGTCAGGACAGGACTGGGGAGGTACAAAGGCAGCAACACTATCTGCATAGAGAACACAGATTAATTGTGAGAAGCACCAACATCAGTGAAGAAAGACCTAGACCTTAATTTAAACTCTTCACAAAGATGTATCAATAATTTTGGTTAAACCGGTCATTTTCAAGAGAATACAGACTAGATGAAAAGTGGCAAAGCACCTCCAGAATTCAAGTGCTACAGAAACAATTCCTTTCATGAACACCACTAGAAAAATAAACAAAATGCTTTAATCAAACAGGAGTCGCCAGCTCTGAATGAAGGAACATATGTTTTGTTGGCACTCTCCTATCTCATGACAGTGTCCTAGATCAGCGAGATCTGAGAGAGGTACTTCCACCCTGTGGCAGAAATGCCGATTGAATAACTCAGTCCCAAAGACTAGGAACACAAATCAGCAAGAATTGCCACCTGAGAAATATTCTGTGTGGTGGGCACAAGGTTTATGGAGGTTATGATATATCAGGTGGGTTATATTGACGGCCAGTGCCTTAGGAAACTTATCCAAGCATGTGGATGCAAAAACTACTGAACATAGAAACAAGAAATCACCAGTGAATCATCAGATGGTCATACCAATGCTGCCATGATCCACCTGTCACAGTGAACCACTGACTGAACACCAGAAAAACAAACATCAGAGAAAGCAAAGGCTTGATCCCAAACATCTTCGCAAATTCTTCAGACAAAGCACGAGCTGGGGGATGTGACTCAAACTGATGTCTGTGATACAAAATTATATTGTCCTGTCTGAAGGGCCATAGGCTACTGTTTTCATAGGGTGCTAGCTTCTTGTCACTTTCTATGCATGTTTACATTGCTGTGCATTGGTAAAACAGGCAGAGTATGGGTCTTCGCCATTCCGAGTATCACACTGAAGCTGTATCTCCTCTAAGGTGAGAGAGCCTGAAGAGGAACACTTCTAGGCCGTGTTCTTCCTCATCTGTAGTCTTTAATGATGAAGTAGCAGAATTCCAAATACTGGGTACAATCTAATGCTGATGCAGTGGATACATCTGCAAACTGCCTTCTGCCCTTGAGAACAACCTTTTCTCCAATTTGTTCGTGAAGTGTTCTACTCCAAGACATTAAGCTTTTCTAGTCTATACTGGGATGTCTAGATTCGGCAACTGGGTGTTAAAATAGATGAAAATTAGAGGGTAGTGTAACCATATAAATAAATTTTATACATATTTGCATGCAGTGAATCCCTTGATGTTGTATCCCAGGACAGAACCGTTCCCAGTAGCAAGCAGAGTACAAGATAGCTTGGTTTTTTTCAAAGCTCGCTGGAGCAGTTCCTCAAAACACCGATTTCTAATGATGATTCCTTCACTGTAGCTTTTTCTGCTTGTACCACAGCCTGCTGGTACCTCAGTGCTGCTGTAGACTCTCAGATCACAGTGTCAATGATGGCACATGCAAATTTTCACGTGCAAAAAAGGAGAAAATTCTATTTCACTGCTCTGAAGTTGGAAACACTGGTGCAAAAAGCTCCAACATATTAGCTGAATTGCTTGAATTACTTTGCAGTACCAGAGTCAGAAGAAAAATCACTGCACCAGGCAACCTCTGAATCATTGCTTTCAATAACAGCACTAGAAAAAAAGGCTTGTCAAGTTGGAGTTCCCCCCAAGCTGAATGACAAAGCAGTATTGTTAGGCACAATGAACTCGATGAGTTAAACCCTCATATGAGTCCAACGTTGGAATTGCCATGGCTTAAAATATGTCCCACACAAAGAACTTTCAGTGACTGTACATGTCCCTTCTAGAGTGTAAGAGATGGGTCAGAGGTAAAAAAAAAGCAAGTCTTACACGCCTCATTTCATATATCCTGTCTTCAGCAGAAGAGGGATTATTCTTTCAATATTCTTTCTTACGTGTTTTGGGCTTAAATTTTAAAGTGCTATATGCCCCTTCCACAGCTTTGGGCAAGTACATGGGATGCCTTTCCAACCTCTTCCTAGAGCCGGTGGTTCTCCGCTGGCTGTTTCTTTGAGAGTGGTTTGCAGCCTTTGTTGACTGGGCAGTATCTTGTGAGTATCTCCGGGGAGCACGAAGGATCCAGTTTGAATGCAAACTGTGTTCGCTTGTGCTGGTAGCAACTGAAAGACAGAAGATAATTTGGTGTTAACAGTTTGCCAGTGATATTTTTACACGCACAGTGAGAGAACAAGGTGCCTGCTGTGTCCTTCCTGGAGGTAATGCTGAGAAACCAACCTGGTTTTGCTGCAGGATGTTGCTTGGGATGGGATTCATCTTATCTAGTATTTCAGTGCCTGCCTCTGTATGTCAGAGCTAGTCCCCTTATACACAATTTTAAGGCACAGCTAATCCGACCTGTTTCTGATATCCACCTTAACCTAAACCACAGGAGAGAAATGTCTGTTTCTCTCCACTGATTATACAGGATATATGATGAGTTCAGATGGGCACATCTTCATTTAGTTGGGCAATCCCATTCTTTCTGATGGAAACATACCATCATTTAGCTTAGTCTCTAAATTACTTCTTTTTTGCTGGTTGGAGAGAAAACATCCAGCTGTTTATCAATAAGAAGAGTGAAAAACAGATGAAGAAAAAATTATCTTTATATTTTTATAGCTCTCCTCCAAAGACAGCTTGGGGTAGAGATGCAAGGGTGGAATTCAGCCCTGAGCAGAAGGCAAGAACTATTCCAGCACTACACATGCTACATTTGCTCATGTAATGGCCACATGTAAAATAGTTGCACCCTTTCAGCAGGGAACAAACAATTCATTGCTGTATTTTCACATACTGCATGTAATGGTCCTAGATTTGGGAAGAAAAACTTGGAGGAAAACTGTGTCCACTAAATAAACAAACATGGTCTTACAATGCCACTCCTCCCTCCACCCTCCGCACACCAAAAACAATCATATTTTGGCTGGTTTATACTGCACCATCAAAATCAACATCCACATTTGGCAGATCCACGTCAGGGGCTCTCCGCCACCTCTCTGAATCCAGGTCCGCAATAACTGAGTCAAAGAAAGCTATTGCTTCTCTTACATCTGAACTGGACTGTGGTCCTTTTCTCTCCATGGATGTCTGTAGATCAGATAGGGGGAAAAAAGAGTTAGCTAAGGGTTGGGCAGAATGACTTCTTAATGAGCAAACTGTGTAAGGAAGCTGTAAAAATTGTGTTTCATTCCATAATTCAAGCTGTCAGAAAAGAACACTGGTCCAGACTACTCCACAGGTTGCGGCCATCAAAGAAAGCAGGACAGTAGTTTAACAAACATCCATCTCTTTACACGCTCAACACCAAACATCTTCCACTTGGGCACTGCTAGCCAGGTGTTATAAAATCCCACAGAACCCCCGTATCAGGCCATTTAATTAGGTGGCTAAGTGACAGCTGGGCTTTGTGGTCACATTTATTCTACCTAGCAGTAGGCACCTAATGAGACGCACATTAGAAATGTAGTCATGCGGGGTTCCTTCTGTAATTAATGCAGGGCTCCAGTACCTTCAGAAGATGAGTCAGACCTTAGGTAGGCTGAATTCCCCTCTGCAGGCAGCTCTTTCTCTTAGCTGCAGAGGGATTGTGGGGTAACTTGGTTACTAATTTAAGCATCTTATTAAAATGCCTAGGTTAGGTGAAATGAATCCAGATCTAAATTGCTAAAGTCTTTTTGAAATGGAAAAGGACTGTGTGTGCTAAAATATGAGTCATTCAATACTGTGATAATTCCCACAGGAAAGCCACGGGGTTTAAAATTAGGAGCCTATCTTGATAAAAAAGCAAATGCCTGTCTATAAATGCTGAAGCAGTTGTAAAGCCTCAGTTAGCAATTCTGTAGGTCCACTTGGGATGAATACTTCCTGCCAGGCTCTACCTAATGAAGGGCTGGATATTTTCCCTGCCAATCCAAGCCAGGTGTATTGCCAGGCAGTAATACCACGTCAGAAAGTTGCTATCTTGGGTTTCAAACGTGCAAGCAAAGGATACATGCTGTATCACATCTCTGAAGGACCAGCTTGCTCCCTGTTCTGTGGAGGCAGGGAGATGAGCTAGTTTACTCCCCTCCTGACATTCTGGGTTGATTGACATCCTCAGAAGTGCTAAAAGATAGCTGCTACCACACATCTACTGAAAATAGTGACTGCTGTTATGACTAAGCCCTTATTGGTTAAAAGGAATTTTAAAGAAATGCCTATATGCTTCCAGCATCTGACACACCTCTCTATTCTTTTCTCTCACTAGACCCAAGTGGCAAATTTTGAATCCACAATCAGCCTCTAGTCCAGGTCCCAGGGAGGGATCTTTGGATTAAACCTCCCATGAGGACAGGGTTGTCTGGACAAAGTGCCTTCCCATTAATCATGCAGCAGGTAGGAGAAAGAAGTGAATTTCCACTGACAGGTAATTTAACACAAACAGGTAGTTAGGGACAAAACCATTCAAGCCTGGTGATAAGATGAACCTTGCAATCTGTGAACATAAAATATGTAGTTAGGAAGCAGAGTATTCTGGCTGTTCTAGAAGTCTTCTTCCCTCTCCCTAATTTTTGCAAAGCCAGGGCTGTGTGGCTGTGACCCTGCCATTTGGGTTGGCAAGAATGATTCCTATGGGTGGCATATCCTGCTGATGTTCCTGTCTGCTCCTGAAGGGACAATAGCTCATGGAAATAGCATGCCAGCCAGTACCAGGGCTGGCCACAGTCAGATGACAGCACTGTTAGCCTCAGCCTGTGGGAGATTCACTTGTTTGAGAAACCTAAGTTAAGCTTTTGGCATTTTCCTTAAGTGGTATTTTCAGTGGTAAATCTCAGAAATTCACAACTCTACATGAGGCCTAGTTGTACAGAAGCTGTCTCCCAGACTCCTGGTCCATGGTCTTAGTACCTTTTTGCACTCATTTTTCCCAACCTGGCTGACAGTTAGTCATGTGCTGCTCCACTACATCACTGCTCAGCTCATCAGGGAACTGGCACGCTGTAAATCTCCCCTGCCTCAAGCCAAACTTTGCGTGACAGTGAACAAAGTCAGTTCTCAGACTATATCTATGGTGTTGAGATTCATCTCCTGGCACCACCAGGCCACTCTCTGATACCTCAGTCATTCTCTTTGGATGTTCCCCTGGCCCTAAATAGTAATGTCTTTATAAAATCTATGTTCTCCAGCCCACTGAGCTGAGTATTGTTTCCTACTATAATTCCTAATCTGAGAGTCACCATTCAAAGCATTAAACATAAAGCCCAATAAAACCAAATGAAAAATTCCCACTGACTGAATGGCTATTAGATCAAAACATAAAATTAAAAAAATGTGGTATCTAACCCTAAACATGTGAGCCTTGTCCTTTGGTTAAGCAATGCCTGCAACAGAGCTCAGCTTCAGCCATTGGCATTCTGCTGTGACAGAACACCTAAATATGGCAATAACTTTTTTTGGTAAAGCCTACCTGGTCTAATCAGTAAGCCAACCATACATCCCTTCTTCCCACCACCCCCGTTAGTATCCAGTTTAAAGATTGCACTGGGTAACATGTGAGTCTGCTGTCAAAGTCATGCTTGTGGTTGTGTTACCTAAACAGATCACCCCACCTGCTGCAATCCTTTCCTTTGTCCTCTCTGAATCAAGTCTAAAGTCATATTAATGACTGAACTGTCTAGTGACATGCAATTAATAAACTGCAACTGGGAGGACAGGTTAGGTACAGGTTAGGGGCTGGTCTGCTGGAAAGCAGCTGTGCAGAGAGAGACCTGGGAGTCCTGGTGGACAACAACTTGACCATGAGACAGCAATGTGCCCTTGTGGCCAAGGAGGCCAATGGCATCCTAGGGTGCAATAAAAAGACCGTGGCCAGCAGGTCAAGGAAGGTCATCCTCCCCCTCTACCCTGCACTGGTGAGGCCACATCTGAAGTACTGTGTCCAGTTCTGGACCCCCCAGTTCAAGGCCAGGGAGAGTCCAGCAGAGGGCTATGAAGATGATCAAGGGAATGAAGGATCTCTCTTATGAGGAAAGGCTGGGAGACCTGGCTCTGTTTAGGCTGGAGAAGAGAAGACTGAGAGGGGATCTTAACCATGCTTATAAGTATCTAAAGGGTGGGTGTCAAGAGGATGGGGCCAGACTCTTTTCAGTGGTGCCCAGTGACAGGACAAGGAGCAAGAGGCACAAACTGGAACACAGGAAATGCCATCTCAACATGAGGAAAAGCTTCTTTACTTTGTGGGTAACAGAGCACTGGCACAAGCTGCCCAAAGAGGTTGTGGAATCTCCTTCCCTGGAGATATTAAAAACCTGCCCGGATCCGTTCCTTTGCAACCTGCTCTAGGTGAACCTGCTTTGGCAGGGGGATTGGACTAGATGATCTCTGAAGGTCCCTTCTAACCCCTACCACTGTGTGATTCTTTGATTCTGTAAGGAAGCTTTGCAACACTTTCTCTCTAGGATACATAGAAATAGTCTGCACCGAATTTGATATTTCAGTTTTATTTTTATGGTATCATTACAGTAAAGGGTGAGGAATTATACTGCCTCAAAATGACCTGCCAACTTATTAATTAACAGAGAAAGGAACCCTTAAGAATTCCTCATGCCCTAAAGCCTATCAGTAGAGCTTGCACTGATGCTAAGTGTAGCACTGACAATCTATCTGACCAGTCAGAAAAAAATCTTATTTGTTTCAATGAATTTCCAATTATTTTGTGTAAGTAATTTTATGCCAATAAAAAGGCTGCCAGTAAACATGGGGATTACTGTGCTTGTCCATCATTAACAGCTATAAATAACCATAGTGGAGAATTCTGAGGTACTTAAGTATCCTGTCAGATTGTTGAGAGAACAGCACTCTCTTTCATAACATGTTTTTAGATACTTCCTATGCTCTCATACCTCTTTCCTTCTTCTATTTTCTCTCTCCCCACACCAACCTAGACATAAAAATTTCTTTCCACAACCAGTCATTCATACTCAATTTTACACTACTCAGAAAGAATCTTAAGGAATTTAGCAGCATTTCAAATGATGTAACAGTGAAAAGACAACCAGCTGAGATCAATAAAGCAGAAAACCAACACAGGTCATACAGCTAATTGCTTCATGGCTTAAGAGCAAGCACATGGCAAAGTTCTTAGGAATTACCTTAGAAGACTCTTTGGAAGGAAGTGGAAGAAATGACTTCTTTCCAGTTTTGGATGATTTTGAGGACATTGGGGAACCTGCAGCCATATGCATGGATTTCAAGTTATTGATGTTGTCAAGATATTTTTTCCTCAAGGCTAGCAGATCCTGTAAGTACTTTAAGCAGTCCTGAGTCTTAGAGTACATCCAGTCTCTGTCCTCCTCTTTTGGCTGGAAGCAAGAGTCGATGCTGGTTGTACTTTTGCATTTTTTTAGTGGTTCACTAACTTTTTCCTGCTCACCTCCAAGGACATACATAGAAGTGCTGCGTATCAATCTCACTGCAGAACCTGTGCCATCACAGTAAGGGATGTCATCTGTCACATTTCTTCGGTGGGAGTTGGGGTGAAATATAGAATGGATCTTTTTGAACATAGTGTGTCACTTCCTCCCCTTTAAAACCTTTTCTCTTTCAGCTCCTTAATTGATCTGGTTATCAGCAGCTGTTACTCTTGCCCTCAGCAGACAATTTTGCCACTTACTGTAATGAGGAGAAAAAAAAATCCCTATTGCTGCACAAATGGCTTTCAGTCTAACACATTGTGAAGAGCATGATGGTATCACAGAAGTGTGTTTTCTATTCCATTTGTGTCAGTGAAACGACTTTGTCCTTTCTCCGGTTTAAAATACAGCACAGGAGGCCAAATGTCATGCTTTGGCCTTTTACTTGACGGCCGCTCCCCATAAGAAACATGAGCACGGAGGCAAAAATTCCCTCTTCCACGTCTCCTTCGCGCTGCTCTGTCCCCGCGGTGTCACCGCCGCGGTCCCCTCCGCCTCCCGCCGCCGCCGGCCGGCCGCTGACCGTGGTGCTGAACCGCCGCCGCTCTCCTGCCGGCATCCACCCGCCTGCCGCGGGCGCGGGCCGGCTTCTGCCGGATGCTTTGTTTTTTGGAAGAGTTTGTTGAGATCAGCCTCGACAGGGACTAAAGTCTGAGTGGGGATGAATAGTTTCTGTCGGGTGGAGTTCAGCTGCTGAAAGAAGTCGCTCTGGGTTTCACCCGACGGTAACCAGGAGATGGCTACAGCTACCTGATACCACAGCACTACTAGGAACAAAGCGGATTCAGATGACAGGCTCTGTTACACTCAATACAAAGATGCCCTGTGTAAGGGATGCTGTAAAATAAAACACTCTTCCAAAGTACTCATCTGGCAATATATTGCAGACAGAAACCAATGCATTCGTATCTTTCCACATTAGTTCTTCTCCTAGATTAATGCAAGAACACCTAATAGGTTCATCAAAGGGTTTGATGACTGGTTTTTGGCTGAAAGCTACGGAGAACATTGACTAGTATGGGCATATTTGAGCATAGTATTTGTGACTGTGTGACAACATGATGTATGCTTTAGCGATAAGTAGATAGCAAATTTGGTCAGTTCTCACCACTAAGGCAACCAACAACTTTTTAAAAGCAAGCAGGAATATCTGGATTTACCATACTAAAAAGGTTTTTCATAATTTGTCCTGCTCAAGCATTGAATGTTTGAGAAGATAGTTCTTTTGGAAGTCCATGGATACCACCCTGCAGACTCTACTGAGCAAATTTCTGCTAATGCCACTGGAAGTACCAACTGAAGGTTTAAGCATCCTAAGAGCTGTAGGATCTCAACAAGAAAGATAGGTTCTAGTATAAATTTGCATCCATTCCCTCAGGAATTCTGATTTACTGAATACTAAACATACACCACAACCATCTTAAAACATGCACTTTTTTCCTTTTACTTATAGCTAAAGTTGAAATATCCTTATAACTAAAAATTGAGACAAAATAACTTTTTGCCACTTTTTCAGCCTTCCAATACTAGCATAGTCACGATTCCCACTTCAGCTGAGAGCAGCCTAGAGGTTGTTCTGAAATACATTCAGCTGCTTGAGATCTAGTACTTGCATAGAGGTATTCCATTATTGATTATCTCCAAAGTCCTACTCAATCGTACAGCTAGGTAATAGATTAAATTGACTTTCTGCTAGCATAGACCACTAGAACTATGAGAAAAGTTGAGATCTCTCCCCAGAATTACATGTCTGAGATAGAGAAAGTCATCAATACTAGCATAGAATAATAATAATTCTACCTACAGATTGATTTCATTCTCAGGGCAAAAGGCTACAAGGGGTTTTTAATTTACTGTCCTGAATGATCAAGGTGAATATCTGTTATATTCATTCTAGACACTGTGTTTACTAAGTTATGAAAATGAGATTGTTCCAAAATAATCCTATTAAAAATTGCTTAGATTTGCTACATGGGATACTGGTCTTTGGTTATAAACATGACATAATACCAGTGAGCCTCAGAGAGGCACTCCACATGACCTTATAGTCACAAAACCTGTGCTTCAAAACAATCAGTGGGAGCTCAAGGAATTAGTGGCAAAGGCTCAAGTCAGTAAGGTCAATGGGAACTCCACTGAGCAACTCCTTATAGGATCAGACATTGCCTTTCAATAACAGATTGATTTCTAAGCTCATCAGGACTTACAAAGAGCTACAGGGTAAAGAAAAAAAACAAAAAAAACTCCAAACAAACAGAACCCCCAAGATTCTATTCATGAAACCACAGAAAAAAAGATACATCTGTTAAGAGTAAATCTGATTATACACACTGTGATTAGAAAAACATTTCATATGGGTCATAGATTTTCTTATCCTGCTTCAACTAAGTATTTCAAACATATGATGACATCTCATTGATGTAAAAAAACTTTCAGGCTCTTAAGAGGGTTCTTAATTTCAAGCATGTTCATTCCTAATTTTTAAAAAGGCTTGTTGGGCCACATTTGTTCGGTGCCAACATATGTGTGCTTCCCATTGTTCATGGTGGTGTTAAAATAAGGAAGGATTAATAAATGCATAAGACAATATAGTAGCTGCATTATATACTAGAATTTCATTTGGAGTAAAAAAGGGTAATTTACAGTTATCTCAGACAGTAATATTTTATTCTATGCATTGGTTGTGGGCAGTGGGAATACACAGTCTTTCTCTCCTATTGTAAAAATGAATATTAATTTGTTTTCTTCAGAGTATCTACTGTAATTTAAATAGCTCCATGGATTTAGAAAGTTAAAGGACACAATAATGGATGTATAAAGGTCACAAATGTCTCTAGTGTGTTTTGTGAGAAGAGGAATGCCCTATGTCTTTTCAAGATATTTTCCTATAAGGCATTTGCATTAAAACATGTTTCCTGAATAGTGCTCTATTTATTTATAGTCTAACTCTGTTCCTCTTGTACCTGTGAGTGTTCCAATTCAAGTAAATAGCAGGGCAATTATAATTCAGCCACCACAGATCACAGGACTCTTCCCCAGTGTTACTGCTGGGGACTGAATATGCTACCGTTATCTAAGACGGTTGGTAATTAAAAACCAGGGTCTTATTCAACAATGATTTCCTTCTGCACAAAGACACTCATCAAATGGCATATATGGTTGAAGAAGAATATTTAGTCTGTTATTTCAAAGTACCGAATTCACAGGCAGCTATTAAATCATAAATAAAGACCTCCCAAAGAAGGAGCTTGTGAGAAGCAGATCAAATAGACCACACTAATCAAATAGACAACACTAAATATTTAATGGCATCTAAGATTACTAACTTTGACAAGGCAATGCTCATATCTTGTTTGTTCATTTGGCTACTTTAATCTGACTTCGCTTACTCAATGTTGTTTATTTTAAGTGACTTTTTTTCTATTACTCTTTTCAGTGTTTCTGTTTTCTTTGCAGCTAGCAGAGTGATCTAAGTTCCACAGAGCACCACCCAATCACTCCCAAAACTGCTTTTGTTGCCTAGCCCTGGCATTCTGGCAATTCCTGAGCCATCATGACTGCGTGGGAAAATCAAGTTAGAAAATCCAAGGTATGTGTTCTGTTTAACTATATTAACTATGCAGTTGACCAAAACCCCATAAAATGAAATTTACAGATAAATGCAACTAAAAGAAAATCACACATCTTTTTTCACAGTAACTTGTTTGTCAAAATGCATTGTTATCTCCAGAATAGCATGATATCAAGCAAACAAATCTATGTACTTGATAGTTACATTTCATCCAAGTGACTGATACAAAGGAATGTCAAATCATCCTTGAAACAAAGTAAAGCTCTGATGCCAAGGAAGAAAACATTTGACAAACTGTAGATGACAAGGTATTCTTTCTTTATGATAAAGTTGTATCAAGCTGTACCATAAAGTTGTATCAGGCTGTTTTATCTCATTCAGGATAATATATTTCGTTATATTAAAAAAATCAAAATGAAAACACTTTCTCTGCTTTTAAAGAAAAAAATCCACACTTATAATATATGTGAGTGGACAGTAAAGTCATTGAGCCTTGTGTTATTTTAGGTAATTCAGAAACTAAAGTGCAGTTGTCAATCTCTGTTGAACTCTGCTATATCTATATAGCTACACAAAAGAGTAGATTGTTTGGAGACAGCTAATTGAAACAGTCCAAAACAGAGGAAAATAGAGCATACCATTCATCACAACAGGTATCTACTGTATCTACACTTTGGTCCCCAGTCACTTACTATTTACCATTTCATATGTTCCCTTGAAGTTCTGCAAAGACACACACAAAAATACACAATCTCCCAGAGATTTAAGAGAAATAAATAAAAAAAAAAATGCAGGAATGCTGAAGCCATGGCTCAACACTAAAGAAAAATAACAACCCAAGGTTTGATACCTGCTTATGGTGGTTACCATAGAATCACAGAATCATAGAATAGTTTGGGTTAGAAAGGACCTTTAAAGGTCATCTAGTCCAACCTCCCCTGCAATAAGCAACGACATCATCAACTATATCAGGTTGCTCAGAGCCCCATCCAACCTGACCTTGAATGTTTCTGGGGACAGGGCATCTACCATCTCTCTGGGCAACCTGTTCCAGTGCTTCACCACCCCCATCGTAACAAATGTCTTCCTTATATATATATATATATATAGTCTAAATCTACCCTCTTTTAGTTTAAAACCATTACAGCTTTTCCTATCACAACAGGCCCGGCTAAAAAGTTTGACCCCATCTTTCTTATAAGCCCCCTTTAAGTACTGGAAGGCAGCAATAAGGTGTCCCCGGAGCCTTCTCTAATCCAGGCTGAACAACCCCAACTCTCTCAGCCTGTCCTCATAGGAGAGGTGTTCCAGCCCTCTGATCATCTTCATGGCTCTCCTCTGGACCCGCTCCAACAGGTCCATGTCTTTCCTGTACTGAGCACTCCAGAGCTGGATGCCGTACTCCAGGTCGTGTCGTACTCTACTCTACCAGAGCAGAGTACAGGGGCAGAATCACCTCCCTTGACCTGCTGGCCACGCTTCTTTTGATGCAGTCCAGGATACATTTGGCCTTCTAGGCTGCAAGCACATATTGTCAGCTCATGACACCACTGTTATCATAACACTGTTTCAAAGACAATACATACTCGAAAAGATTAGATGGTGGGGTATTCCCAAATAATAGATCGGGTGCTGAATGTCAGTGCTTTTGGTGGGTGGCAAGAAATTAGAGGTGCAACACCACAGGACACCTACCTTTCATTGACTAAGAGGGAAAATGGAAGAAGAATGGACCTGGCTATCGAGCAAAGAATAATCATCAGGAACGGCTGTTTCTTCTCTTTCAGCCCATGAAGTCTGGAGGAGTTCTGCCTCCCCAACTGCTATCAGCAACTGCTTGATATTAATCCTCTTTCCCGAAGTTCTCAAAGTATGGGAAAGGAGAGCAATTCTGATACCATGCATTTGAAATAGATACAATTGCTTCTCTGAGGCATGAAACTGGGGAAATCAGTTTCTCAAGAATGAAGATAAAGATTTTCATTTGAGCTGATTTAGATGTAAATGCAGTGAAATTGAGATGTGTTGCCCATGTCAGATTTAAGAGTTTTAAGGTTGCATGCGTGAGCCATACTGTCACCCAGGCAACAGTGACCTGCAAAAACAGCTGAGTCAGAAAACCAAGTCTCCTGTCAGAGGATGAATAGAATTTTTTATAAATTTGGAGCATCATCTTTCCATCTAATCAAAATTTGAATCTAAGTATCTCCATTTGACTTAGACCCTGCATATTCTCCATAAATTTTCACCACATGCAAAATTTGCATTCATTGAACAGGTTTTGTTGCAGCATAAGCACTGATTGTGACAAACCATAGCAGTGACTGCATTCCTATCAGGCATGAGAAGATAAAGAAATGCTGTTCATGTACAGAGAAATGCTTAGGATATGATTATGCAAATGAGATATTAGTCAATTTTATATTCTTTTTTTTTTAACTTGTTACCCTGGCATCACTGTTGGGAAAAGTTTTGTGTGCATCCTATGACAAAGCAGTAAAGTGCACTCTAGTGAAACGCCCCCTGCTTTAGAGCTATCTCTATAGCTGTTGCCTGGCAGCATTTTCAGAGGATGAGAGGTTACCACACTTATTCCCTGCTGTATCTAGCCTGCTCTTTCCCTTTGTTTCCTCAAATAACCCTGCTGTCATTAAAAACCCCATCCCTTCAACAAGCTTGACAAGGGAACTTTGTCTTGTCTTCTGTCACACAGGGTCAAGGGACAACCAGTTGGCCTTGCTTGTTTCATTGGAAGAATTCATGTCCTTTTAGTAGAAACATTGTTAGGACTTTTCAAAGCTTTGTTAGTCTTTGTTGAATTAGTTATTATCTTGCCTCTTGAGTCTTTTGTTCCAAAGATGGCTGAAGAATTATCATGATGTCTAGCTTGTTGCCTGTCACATCCATCACCCATTGACAAAGTCTTTGCCAGAAGAATGTGATAAATAGCTAAGATTCCTTCATGATAGCTTAACAAGGAATGGATGTTGTAAGCAGCAGTTCTTCAAATTAGTTTATGGAAGACAAACATTTGAATGACTTGTCTGTCTTAACCTTTAACTGGATCATCTGTTTCTCATTCCAATTAAATTCTAATACATTATTTATCCTTCCCACAAAGGAAGCCCATAGCAGAATTTATGAGAGGGGACAGTCTGGATCTTTTGGTAAGTCACAGAGCTGCCAGACCGTATCAGTCATCTCCAGGCAAGGCCCACTCACAATACCTAGAGATGGTTTTGCAGGCACCCTTGGATCCCGAATTCCCATTTCTATCTCTATTCTACTCTGCTAATCCAAAGAAACAGGGCAAAGAGTAGTTAAACTGGAGCAGCAAAGAAGGAGCAGTTGGGCTGGGATATCTGAGAAAGACCAACTCAGTACAAGTGAGATACGAGCAGTAGGGAGGATGGAAAGAAAGAGAATAAATACACCTTGAGCACTTCCCATTAGTTTTTTTGAGCATACTAACTATTTTTCTGCTCAGACCACCATGTCCCTGGGGAAAAATATATCTGTATACAGCCTAACACACAGTGGTCTTACCCTGACCGTGACCCTGCTGCCACAACATAATTAATGCAAAGGAATTATTCTCTTTCCTACCTGTTTCTTGAACATATCTCCTAGTACATCTCCTTCAGCACCTCCAAAAGCAGTTCCCAGTTGGAGCAACTTCGGTCATGCTGAGGAACGCAAGGAGCCAGTCAGGACCCTTTCAGCCTACACCAGCTACACCTGCAATGACACCCTACAAGAACTGAGTCCTGCAACACTATCGCTACTAGGAGTGCACACAGCCAGCTGTCTGCTCCAATGACTGCTGTTATCACTCCATGCACTGCTGGAAAGGAAAAGGTTTTACCAATAACAAGTAGCTCTCTGAAGGGAAGCAACCGAAACACGCAGGATTGGCAGGAGCCATTTTTGTTGCCACTCTCTGAGTGGTCAGTAAAGAAGCAGGAGAATTCAGACTCCACATTGTTCTTGCCCGTTTGCCAGTTTTAACAGGAAATACTGTTGCTGGTAAGCATGAATTCTTTCTCCTTGGCTAGTTTGATCTTCTGCCTCTACTCACTTCCCACCTACCCTTCCACTGCCCTTGTAAAACAGCCCTGCCAGTCTGGTTTCAATAAGACAGATTTAAAGGGTGGGGGAAGGAGAGGAAAAGGTGGCTATCCAGCAATAAGACACATTTAAAGGGTGGGGGAAGGAGAGGAAAAGGTGGCTACCCAGCCTCACCTACCGCTTTCAAGCCAAACTTCAAAAAGCCTTTCCCCTATACCCACTGTGAACAGTCCAATCCTCCACTCCTTAGAGCTGTGGCTATTTGCAGGGGCAAATAGAGTCCATTTACATCCTTCCAGGAATTTTCAATCAATTAACGTCACCCTCCATAATAGCTGACCTACTATGCGGGATCTAAATAGAAGGAATAAAACAACATTCTAAAGCAGCAGCTGCACAGAAGTTGTAAAGAGACCCACCACCATCTTGTTGGGCACAGTGTAGATGCTGCTGGAACACCTGGATTAGAAAAGGCTGCATGAAGCCCTTTGGCAACTTGCAAAAGTAGACGCTTGAGGTGTCCCTGGAGCAGACACTGCTTGCATTGAGTTTAGAAGCTTTAAGAGACTTTGAGATGTCTAACCAATAATACTAAAGGAAGTAAGACAAAAATAACTAAACCATTATCCACTCATGTTCTTAAAGTAACCTGAAAAGTCTCAGGAAAGGTACCTGGGTAAGATTTCAGTCAGGTCAGAAAAAAACACAAGGAGACATAGGTACAGGTGGGCATATATGCTGAACTGTGTTTTCAGCTTACCAAGATGTTTGCAGTAATCTGCAAAGCCAAATGACACTCTCCAGGCTAAGATACTCATTAAATTCACAAAGCTTGCAAGTCTACTTAGGCTGTGCTCAAAGGAACATGGAGATTTACATCTGCACCCTGAAATTGGGCAGAACACGCGCCTTTGACCCAAAGTGGGCACAATACAGAGGTGCTAAATACGTTTCTGTCTGAGACCTCCAGGTCAGGCAAGAGGGAAGTGAAGCTAGGGCAATTGAAATGGAAGGAGATATTTATGTAAACTCTGGTGAACCAAAACAGCTGAGTCTTAAAGGCCTGTAATCTGGGCATCAGCACAAAGAGAAAGGGACCATCAGAAGGGAAAGGATTGAGGTAGCCAACATTCCTCTTGCAATTTTTGCTAAAACCATTATTAAGAAAAAGCATCTCCAGGAAACTGTGGTAGTGACAAAAGTGCACAGGCCAAAATAACAGATCAAATCATGGCCAGAGCTGGCCACGAGCAAAGGTCACTGCATTTCCGAGTCAAAACACACTCAGCAAGGACTTCATGGAGGATCTTTTACACATCCACTGGAGCTAAGCAAATACAACAGGAACATCCAGAATAATTTGCTACAGTGGAAATGAACTGCAATCTATCATCCGTAATTCTTCCTACATAAAGAGAAATCCAATTGTCTGAAAACATGAGGCAGCAGAAACTGAGTTGATATTTCAATTTAATTCACTTCAGTTCACCTTATTGACTTCAACAGTATGCAGAACACTACCTTTTATCACTCAAGTGTCACCATTCTTCATTTTTTGCATAGTAAATATGGTTATGGCTATCGATGTACTTATGAAATATGCACTTAGATGCCTCCACAGTGTGTCTGGATTTGTGCCTGGGCACATCAAGAATTGATCTGTGGTGGCTGGGTGTTTGGTTTGGAGTTTGTTTTGGGGTTTTTTTGGGGGGTGGGGCAGCAGGAAAAGAGGTAGGCTAATCTTGCAAAAGCAACCTCCACAGGGTCACAGATCTCTTTCTTTACAGAGTTCACTGCTGTTGCAGACAATGTAATATCATTACAGTTTCCAGGAAGGGCTCTATTTGTTCCACCTCTTTGGCACATCCTTGCAGAAGTGATTATGAGCCTGATTACAGTTCTAAACCATGTGAGAGGAAAAAGATTACCAAGAGCTCTTGACAGGATGATCGTAACCTGGAAAATGTCATTCTCCTCACTCTCCATGGCAGTCACATTTCTTTTTTTTCTGAAAAATGAAACCTGAAAATATAGATTACCATGCAGAGGCTTCACTTTCTGCCATGCCTGAGGCTGTGGGTCAGGCTCACAGCTCATGCCATACACCTCACTACTGCCGGTACATCTGCAGAACATCCTGCCTGGCTTTACGTAACAGACAACACCCGCCCCAGTGAACTGTATTCCCTTCTTGCCTGAACTACGTCGTTCCTCCCAAACCTCGGAGATGTTGCGGTTTGCCTCACTGCTTTTTGTATTTTTTCCTCTTTTCATTGTCTTGCTCTTGTCCTCCATCAGTTACAGTTTGGAAGAAGAAGCAGAATGCTTGCAAGGACCTCAGCGATCCTCATTCTCAGAATCTGTTCCTTTTGCACCTTTAAGTTTTACCACTAGATGGAAGCCTTGACCTCCACAGTTACTCCGGTAGATTCCTGACCGTTCAATTGCATACCCGAGCTCCTTGGTGAGCAGTTTATCTACACTAAGTCAGATATTTAAGTAGCAATTCACTGGGCTTAGGCATTTCTGTAGCTCATGGAAGGTATAAAACCGTAGAAACCTCCCAGGTGTGGTGGCATTCTCAGGTAACACTGTAGAGACTACTAGGGCTATGTAAATATTTACTAACAATATGGAGCCAGATTGGATCGGCTGTGGATAAACAAGGGGAAGACAATGGGATTGCTGCCTGCCACCAGTTTCAGCACAGTAGTCACCGGTGGTATGTAGTTGAGGTTGCAAAGCCTGTTGAAGGCTATTCCATTCAGCAGCACCAAGCTCCCCAGCATGGTACTGAGGTCCCAGCACCCAGGTAACATAAAGAGTGCCTATATAGTCTGAGTTTCCCACCGCATTTCTGGTTGCAAGCACCACATCAGTGAAGAGTCAGTTTTCAGTTGTTACTATCAGAAATTACTCACCAAATACTTCCTGTGAATGAACATTTTTTTACGTCTTATTTCCGAGCGGTGTACTGTGAATTTTTATGTTCAGCATTCAAGGTGTTTAGGACATATGGCTCTCATGGGATCATTCTCTGACTGGGTTGGTAGGTCTTAGTAATGGGATACGAACTGCTGAATACTCACAATTATGAACTCAGAATTTGCTTTTGAAGAAAGCTCACGCTGGCTGTTAGCCAACATCAGTGAGATCAATGGGAGATATTTCTGCTCCTGAGTGCCAAGTCAGATGCTGAGAACTCTACTGTTTTAGCAGACAGCAAATTCATTTCAATATTTAGACAAAGCAAACAGGAAACACAGTTTATGAAAATTTGCTCAGAAACTCAGAAGGTTATTCCTGAGAAGAACTTCTGAGGCTCATGTGTCTTTAGCCCTTACTTTTATAAGCTAAGAGCAAGCTCCAGGGGCTTTTTCCTTTGGGGTGAAGTACCTTGTTTCTTGCTCTTTAGTTACTTTTTGAATAATAGTGCAAAACTCCGATATAATCTTGCTGTTTATCCCTGTGATTGTTCTCACACACAGTACTACAACTGTTATTTCTGTAGTGCTACTAAACTGCAGAGCAGTTTAGATTAGAAGGTGTGCATGTCAACCAGTGGCACGTGAGGCTACATTGGCGCAGGTACATCAGATAGTGAAAGGTCAGTCCTCTGGCTCTGCGAGCAACAGACATAGCATGGATTATGCCTACCTAAATAAATTCTCTTTTCCCCCCAGAATATCTGGCTTTGTCTTTAAGGCCAGAGAGAAAGACCTTGTCTGTGCTGTTGCCCAAATTGTGATGGGCATGGATACAAGCTAAAACTGCTGAACAGCATGTAGCCAGTGTGGACATTCACCAGCTAGTCATGATTCCATGGTGCCATGGACCTGTTTCATCTACCAGTGTAGGGATAGCTCTTGAAGTCTAGGCCCTGAGCTGGCATAAGCTAATTCAATGGGTTTACACACATCCAGTGTAGTCAAAGTTTTGGTATACACAGTAGCACAGATCAGTACAGGTTAGGGAAAAAAAATCGATAGGTTTGTTTTCATCATTGAATTTCACATTGTTATTTGCCATTGCAAATACTTTACACGGAACACATACAGCAAACCCAACCCTCTCCCAGGCTTCACAGGCAGCTCTTTTCTCTTGGGCTCTGCTTGGGGTTAGGATTGTACTGTTATTACTCTAGATGTCTTTAATCCCTTCTGTTCATTTGAGTCAATATCTGTTTCATAGTCCTGCTTGGTTTTATTTGGTGTCTTTTTTGTGGACTGGGGCAGGAAGGGGAAGATGTGCCATTGCTGTGAAGCAATTGCGTTGCAACAAGCAATACTATTGCTTGGTACAAGATGAGTAATGCCTTATGTGTATGAGCCAGTCCACACCATATACATGTTATCTCAGGGGGACAAACTCCTTGAAGTCTAAATGTAGTATGCGTGAACTTCAAAAAGACACTGTAAAAGAATTACTTTTCCTGGAAAATTGTTTGTTTGGTGTTACCACAAGTAACACTGCAGATTACTATAATTGAAAGGAAGAGAAAATCTTGGGCTTGGGCATGGTTACTTTGTGTACACGTTCCTGTTCTTTTCTTGTGGAACGTACAACATGGGTTAGGGCATGGTCCTGCACCAGCTGGAGTTTCTGGCTAAGCTCGCCTCAGCTTCAACATTACATGATGATAGTCCGAACTAATAACATTCAGCTTGTATACACCTCTTATATAGTAGTGAAGAAGGGAAGAACCTATAGTTGAATGCAAAAAATAACCCAAGAAAAGCACCAACTGGCAGGAATCAGGAGTGGCTGTACCATCAGAAAATACTTTGAATTTGTTTCCGAAACCAAATGCATTGGTGGCCAGCGTCCCTTTAAGAAGTGCCATTTAATGTGAAAGTCATTTGGAGAAAAGGAGCAAAAGTCTCATTGATAATCATATCAGCATGAAATGAAGGATGATGTCACTGTATTTCATCACTGCCTTCTGTGACAGGGTTTGTGTTTATTGAATGGAAAACTGTAAACAATAAATATGTGGTAAGCTTCTATAAATAGCACCTTTTTGTTATACTAATCATTTTCAGTTTTCTGTGATTTGCAGATGCCCAAGGTTTTGTAAGCAGAAAACGCACATACACAGAGTGGACCCTGCTGTATGGGAAGAGGTGAGACTGCCAGTCTGATGACTAAAATTTGAATTAATATTTGATTTGGGTTTTATTTTAATCTATAGTTATAACACAGTCACGTGAATGTTAATTTTATGGGCCAAACTGTTTAAATCTTTTCTTCCATTCATGAGCCAGCTGCTCCCTAGACATCCACTGAATTCAGTTGATTCACAATCTGTTCCTTAATCTAATTACTAATAAAGGTCTCTACAGAAGACTTTTTTGGATTGCTCAATTTTAGAAAGTTTAATGTAGTTTTACTAGGCAGAGATAGAAGTCAAAGGCTGCACTGGTTCCAATGTCTGATACAATTAGGTTAATGGCATGAAGCCACTGGAGTGTGGAGATGTAAGCAGACTGCTCTGTGCCCAGGAGTCAGAGCCATGGTCATATTTGCCCTTGCTGTCAAAGAGAAGAGAACGGCAGTGACAACAGTGGCTAGAAGGATCTTTCTAGAAATAAAAATTGTCAGGCTCTCCTTGCATTCTCACACCCGTAGGCAGCTGTCCTACAAAGTACTCCCACTTCCTAGAAATTTCAGTAGGTTTTTCTGGGCACAGATAGAGAACTTTTCACAAAAAAAAAATATCCAAACAACTCGGTCTAGTGAAAGATGTGAACTGCTGTGTTCCTCAGGTCTGAGTTTGTCCGTACACAGGCAGTAGCATAAGAACATAAGGAGAGATCAGAATGAGGTCTCCCTGCAAGTGAGAACTCATATCGAATGACTTGAACATCCATGGAAAAGTGCCTAACATGTTAAACTGCCTGCAGCAGCTTCCTAAGTATAGGAGTTTTCTCCCCATTTTCTTCCTGCTCCCTGCCTTCATTTTTGTGGAGTGTTTTTCCTAGTTTCTATCAACCTGCTTCCAAGCTGTCTTTTAGGTCAGCTGTACGAAGCCAATACTGGAATGAGTGGCATAGTGTCCTTGACCATTGTTATGGCTATATAATGGCTTACCCTACTCACCCTTCAAGTTTGGGATCAAGATCAAAGATGTCAAGTTTGATGTCACATCTATACACTCCTCCCACAACTGTTTCTCTTCTACAAAGGCGTAGATACAGGCAATTTTCACCTTGAACAATACCCTCTGTCATGTGGACTTGCCTGCAGATTATATGGAAATTATTACTAAGTATTACTGAGAAAGAGCCTGTATAGTCTATATAGACATGAAGCCTACCTTCATTAGTGCAATCAGTTTTCAGTTATTTATAGACTGGTTCTAGCTTTTTATTTTCTACACAGAAAAAAAAAAGTACTCTCAGTCATAATCCTGTTCTTGTTTAATGTGGAAAAGGAGGTGTCTAGGAGGGACTAGAAAACACAGAGCAGATTAGGTGAACATTCTCATTAGCGAGATGAATGATCACCACGCAACCACTCGTGCAAAGGTCAGACTGTGATTACTCCCTGGCCCTGAGGGCCAGATTGTCCAGTCTGCTAGGGATGCACAATGCTGCATAAGCACAATAAAATCTCAATGAGAGCTTTAAAGATGCTAGAGATGCCTGGAGAGAACCCCTTAACCAGAACTGCTATGGAGGTGGAAGGAAGGTACTTGGCTATGACACCATTCAGGTCCCAAAGCAGTCTGTGTTCACATGGCACTGCACCCAGTTTCACAACCCTTGTCCCAGATGCACCATTCCGAGAATTCAGTCAGCGTGATTTGGGACATGAACTGGCACATTCACATGGCTTGGGAGCATCTCCATCAGCTGGGGAATCTCAGGACTATGCTCCATTCCCAGGTACAGACATCCCTTCTGACATCTCCCCTCCACAGAGATGGTGGGGGAGAGGTCAGACAAGGACCTCTGCCAGCACCACAGGAGTGGAGGTCGCATTAAGGGCATTTAATTGTGGAGTGGGAAAGGAAGCGCTCAATAGTTTTTTAGCACATAGGCCCAGGATCCCACTAAGTGACAAAAGCTAGAGTGGATTTCCAATGTTCTACAACCAGTCCCTTCCTTCTCTTGCCCACGTGCAGCTTCAAAGCAGTGGAAAAAGAAGTCCATCATTTAAATAGAGATATTCTTACAAAAGAGCTCTTGAGCTGATGGAGATTGTTACTGTAATTTGAGTGCCTCCAGGAGTCCTCAGACATATGACTTCTAGGGATTTTATTGTCCAATGGAATTCGGATAAACACCAATAGCACCTCATCACTCAACATGTGCCTTCCTTGCAGCTGCTTTCTATCTGCCCTGGCCACCCTGCTGGAACTGATTGGTCACCCATGAAGATCAATAAAAGATCATGTAATAACAGTGTACATACAACTCAGCAACCCAACAAACTGCTCGTTTGGTTGTTGTCGTCAAGATCTTAATTATGTGAATTTTCTGGTTCGGGGCATGAAATCCCCTTGCAGGTACCATGCAAACCATCAATACCATGGGGTATTGATTTCACTAACTCTAAGCAGTGAAATTAGGTGTTTAAGTAGGTGCTTCCTACTTGCAAAAATTGTGCTGCCTAGTACTTTGAACAGAATAAATTCCTCTGGAGGTGACTCAGAAGACCTATTTCTCTTCACTGGCTTTGAAGGGAGACCATAGAGATAAGTTTTCCAGCTTGGGTGTCTAAACTTCAGCAGTTGGACCACTTGCCCATGAATCTTCTCCAAGAACCTCTGCTATGTGGGAGTGAGGGAGATCTCCCGGAGCACAGCTGCAGTCCTCCAGCACCGTGTTCCCAGTACTGTGCAGGGCAGAAGACAGGCAGCTCGTGGCCAAGAACCTTTCTGCAAAGCTGTAGCGACACCCCATCCCTTGTCCCCCAGGTAGGACACTCAAAATCAGGGAGCTCCACTCTGTGCAAGGGCTTTTTGCTAATCTGCAATGCAGAGGAGTGAGAGCTGGTCCTCGCATGTTTCTTAACTCCATGGAAAAAGAAAAGAAAGCCAAATTGTAACTGAGGAGCAGCCCTAAAATTAGTTCAAAAAACAATGCGATGAATATCACGGAAAGGTTTCCTCTTATAACCACGTCTGTACAAATAGTGAGAAAAGCAAATAGCAATGTCTTTCTGTTACAGACTAAATAAATATTATGCTACTGAGGATGCTGTTGAAAGTTGAGCTTGCACTTGGCAAATAAAGAGATCAGATTAGCAGCAGGATTCATAGCCTTTTAGATTTACTAACATATGCAAAACAACAATGACAACACTCTTAGAGCACTTCATATCTTCATAGCCCTGTGTAAACATTACCTAGCCATATACCTCAAAAAAACCCTACATCCATGCCCCAGCAAGACCAAACTTTAACCAGACACCTGCTCTGTGGTAAGATTGTCTTCCCTATGAGTCCAGCCTTTTGCCTCCCCTACAAGGTGGCTACACATGGCTGTGGTCTTCTGTCACTCACACCAGAAGAGAAACCTACAGCAGATAAATCACTATATAGTTACTGGACTGTAAACCACTGCTGGTTTTTGTTGGCTGGTGAAATGATCCAGAGCCCACACTCAGTTCCCTGAGCCATCTAATACCCTTTCCACAGCCATTGCAAAATTAGTAACAAGCTATACCATAAGCTTCCACCATTATCACCCATTAAAATTCTTCCTTACTTACAGAATGTTTAAACATATGTTATTATATCATGGCTGATATAATCATGGCTGACAATGTGGGTGGGGAGGTGAATAAGACTTTTTTTGGTCCATTTACTTCTTCCAGTGCCCAAAAGCTTTGCCAAAAATGCAAGAAAGGAAGCAATCACTCAAACAACCCAATAAACATTTTCTTCATGTGGGTGATCTCACGATACAGCAACCACAGTAACTATAATAGTTACTAAAAGAAACTTTTCTACCCCAGATAAATGATCTTATCCCACAAGAAATGTTTGTCTAGCAGAAATAGGCAGTACACTAAGACAGTTACATTAACTGCAGTTTATTGGTTAGTATTATAAAGCTCCTTCAAGAATGAGGAATTTGGAGGCATCTGTCTATATAGGAGAATACTATCACAAGCCTGGACACAGTTTCCCTACCACCCACGTGTAGGCTTCTTGAACAACGAAGAGAGACACCATGCAATGTGAATCACCCTGAGGGTGCCTGTTTTTTTTCCGTTGACTAAGGAAGGCAGATGACTAACTCAATGAATCTCCTCTCCTAACCTAACAGTGCTCAGAAGAGCGCTTAATGCAAAATTCATTCTGTCTGATACCTGTTTAGCATGGTCATTGTTCCCCTGGAGCACAAAATGGAGCTGCACCCAGATCTTCACTCAATGAACTGCTCCCTGCTTTCATGCACGGACAATCTCTGTTCTTCTTCAAATCTTCTCTCAGACAAATCATTCCCTTTACATTTTTCCCCAAGTGGAGACTTTTTCTCTATCCTATGCTTGTACTCTGGGCTGGTGCCTAATGCCTCTGGCTTTTTTTACCTAGAAGTTAACACTACTGAGTTCTCTGGGCAAAAATCTGTTCCTTTTATATGTTCAGCACAGACTTGTGTAGCATGAGAGTAGAAGGAGAAGACGACATAGCCCGTGTTTATGGTAGTACAGATTTTCCTGTATTCCTGCACTGACATACTAAATATTCTCCAAACTTCAGCTGACTGTCTGAGGACAATAGGCAGACGCTGGAACTCGTAGTAAGAGGCATTTTCTCTGTGGTTTCCTGAGAACACCAGGAAAAAAGTGGATTTTTGAGCAAGACAAAGAAATAGGGTAGGGACCCAGAAGATGAGCTAAAGGAGGTCAAGCTGTGGCAGTTGAAAAAAACATACTTCTAAAAAAAATAATCCCCTTAAGGAGATGAGCCAAAAAAAAAAGGTGGAAGATGGCAATTTGTATGAAAATTGGAGCAAAATAAAGGGATGATGTAACCTTGGGTAGGATAAGAGGATCCTCTTCTTTTCTATTAATCACTTCATCCCTTTCTTACGTGCTTGAGAGTTTCCTTACCCTCTGCAACCAACATTTGAACTGATGGCTAATATTCAGAGCAATAATAAGAGATGTAGATTTTGCAGTGTGTTGAGTATCTGCATTGCCCATGGACAGTAAGCTCTAAAAATCTTGTCAGTTTTATGCGGGAATCTAAACACAGATGTAGAAACCTAAATTTAAATGGATAGGCTTGAAAATGGTGGTCTAAATGTAGGATGAGATTTTTTTTGATAAATCCCAGGTGAATAAACTTGGCATCTGAGTCATTACTCCATGCACAGAACTTCTGGAGAGCAGTTATGGGAGCAACTTCTGGGCAAGCAGAAGTAACTTGTAAAACTTCTTTTCACATTCTTTGAGGAAAGGCAAGTGCTTAAAATCATGTATTTCACTTCTTCCTTTGACAGACTTGGAATAAAATTTTTACAAGTTTTTAGACCTTTTTTTTCCTCTTAAGTTTTTCTTACGGATTTTTGTGGCTCTTATAGCTATAGCATTATCGTGGAAAACAGCTGAAAAGGAACTATTTATGAGATCAGTCCTGCAAATACAGAATACTGCCCATAGTGCATATTCCAAAAATACTGTGTAGATCCCTAATGTACTGTGCAGTAATAGGCCATAGTAAATAGTCCCAGAAATGCCAACATGCATGCACGATTATAAGGGTATAAAGGATGTATATATTCAAAATGAAATTTAACATTTTTACATAGTAGTGCCATTTACTGATGAGATAAAAATAATGAATAGTGTTTCCTTAGAGTTAAGATTAACAGTGCATTTTCAGACAATGAACATAACTGTTCCATTGGTTTCATGTATTTCTGTTTTGCCCAGAATCCGTATCTAAACCATTTCATGAAAGCCACACACCATTTCTTTGAGCATAAACAACATTCCTCACTCACAGATAAGAACATGCTGATCAGCTGTCTTGAATAGCTAGTTAAAGGAGAGATGATGAATTCATTCTCCTTTCTCTGTGGAGTGGCATTTTTTTTACACACTGACGTGCTGTGATGAGCACTTTATGATGCATAGCTGACTGGCTCTAATACCACTTGATCCTTTATAAATTAAGAAGCAAGAGGCTGCAGCCTATCGTGTAACTCCATTACCGGGATTTGGATTAAGAGCGTCTTGCACATGTTATTGTCTTTCTTTTAGCTGCTACATGTTAGGTGCCTTGAGAATAACTTTTGGAAACCTTTTTCTCAAGTCATCCTTTTACTGCCCATCTGGGCTTTTCGAAAGGATCTGTTTGCCAGTGAGCTGCACGGGCCCAAGTCTGGGGGAAAATCCAGCAATCAACAGAGAAAAAGAGTAAGTTTAGAAAGAAATGTTTCCATTTCATTTCCATCTGCATTGCAAAACTTGATCCTGGCTACTAGAGTAAATGCTTTTATTTGCATAATTATTTCTAGGTTCATCCTATAAAGATTTTACTTGTTATACTATAGCAGTGACTGTTTTCCCACGAGATCTGTTATAGTAGGTATAGCAGTGGGTACAATAGCAGCTAGGTCTTTTCCTTTCATCTTTGAGAGTTGGTGGGTTTTTAAAGTTTAAAGACAGCTTGCTTGCTCCTGCATTCTTCTGGGGCATGGGGCTTCCTACTGCAGCACACCCCTCCCACCCTGAGTCACACAGCCTACGTACACCCAGATGATCGGTGAAGTAGAATTTTATGGGAAGGAGTAAAACTAACGGGGAGGAGGGACATGAGACCTTAGACCCCCCTCCTCCCCTCTGCCACAACAGAAATGCCAGACTGATGCGATTATTCCAGCTGTGGCCCAAGGGGAACAAGGCAGAGGGCCAGTGGGACTAGGCAGGGCTGTGCAGGGCCAGGCCAAATCCTGTAGTATGATGGAGAAAAGATACATTTCAGTCTCATTGTCACAAACAGGACCTTCTTCTTCCTGAAAGGCAGAATGTTTCTTCGCACTTACGAGCAGCTGGGCTTTGGTTTGTGCATCAAATAGCTCAGAGCTAAGAGCTGCAGTTAGCAACTTTGTTAGTTGGACATTGTCTCCTGATGTGTCTTCCATGGTGGCTGATACTGACACCTTTATTCTTCCAGACAATCCTTTTCCTCTGTATTGGGTATGCTTGTCACGCAAACCCAATCCACCCGCGTCAAATCCACCCAGCGTACTCGGAGAGAATATAACCACCCAGCTGTGCGCGGGATGATACCTATAAATCACAAGAGACCCGCTCCAGGCGGGAGGACTGCCAGCCACTAGTGTGGAGGCCTTGGCAGATTCACCAAGAAGCTTTTGCTACATCACAAAACTCTGACTGAGGCATATGAGAGCTGAAGACAACAACCATTAGATGCTCTGTCACCTACACAGCGCAGCTTTCCAGGGGAATGAAATCAGTGTAGCTGCTGCCAAGACAGCTTTCCTGTTTCGTTAAGATCTTTTCCCCACCACTAGCTATGGGATGCTACTAGAACATGTAGCTTTCACAAAATCAGACACATATTCTCATAATCAAACTGTTACCACAGCCAGACAGAGGTGGGCTAAGCATACCTATGCTTCGATCCACTTTGTACACTCTTATGGTCCCTGCCCTTCTTAAATATCAAAGTTGCATCTTGAGATAAATCAGAGAAGTTGCCTTGTCCTTATGCTTTTCTTAAACATCTGCTTATGGCCACTGAATGAGACAGGTACTGGGCTAGATGGGTCTTGGATATGTCCTAGTACCATCATTCTTACAGACTCTAATAAAAGAAGATTGCAGAGCAGCCAGGGATTCCAGGAGGCACTGCTGTTCGAAGGGAAGGCACTCACACGCTCCAGTGATGGGCAGCCATCCAAAACGCTAAGGTAGATGGATGGCAATAAACTCCGGAGATAAGCAGATGGCTCCCAAGATACAGAACGAGTTAATGCAACAAATACTAATGGTCTTAAGCTATTTTATGAACTTCTCACAAAATGCCAGAGCTAGCTATTACACGTCTGAGCGTCTTAAACATCAAAGCTATTTTCTTAAACTTGATTTATACAAGCCAAAAGAAGTTATGTAATTTTCAGTTAAAACTTGCAGACCACAGAAATAGCATCCAATTTTTTTTCCTAGTGATCCTTTCTGGCTAATGGCTTTTTAGGCCAAGTTTCTGCCCTTCCTACTTTTATATAGCCCAGTTATAGTTCTGCAACTCTTTCTGTGCAGTTTGAGAACAGCAGCTGAAGTTAAATTGAATCTGGGCTGCCGTGGTCCTGTCGTCTGCCCTGAAGGAGCCATGCACCACCAGCCATGCTCTTCTGTCCCTCTCTGTTGTCTTGCTGCTGGCTTTTGTGCCAGCAGAAGGTGAGTTTTTCCAGGACACTAATTTGGCTGAAGATGAACCACTTCTTTCTTTTGCTGGGCTCGTTTTCAGTCAGATCAGCTCCTTCAAATTCTCCAGGTAGCACGGAGATGAGGAGGTGGGCATGCATGGTGAGGGACAGGAGAGAACAGCAGAATTTCCAGCCTCCCATTAGCTGAGTATTAGCCGCTGAGGAGCATTGCTGCTTGCAAAAGTGTGAGACACCCTGGTTCTGCAGGTCATTGGATGATGCAGTTTGCAAGTTTAGTTAAGACCTTTAATTTGATCCATAAGCTTTCAGAAAAAGCCTCCCTGGTACAAATGGATCAACCAGAAAACTGGGATGGTTTACATTCTTCCAGAGATTTGCCTCCTGTGAGAGGACATTAAAGAGCTGCCTGGCCCATATGTTGGGGCAGAGTGTTTCTCCTCCTTTTAAGTCCCAGTGATGTTCTTTCTACGGTTCCTGTACAAGACTCTGCTTTCATTCCTTGCCAAGTTTTTAATAGAAGCACACATTTCTATTGAATACAATTTCTCTCTCGCACCTGCCTCTCCCCATGCTGATTGTCAGCAATGACGCCTCTGAAGCAAAACACTCTTGACTCACAATTCACTGGCAATCATTGCCTCCTAATATTCTCAGCACGGGTAGAGACATCATGTATACAAGGTTGCTCCTGACATGAGAGAAGGGATATTTTAACATTTCTTCTCCCACCGTATCAGTAAGAGGAGTAGATATAACCCCAGTCTAATGAAGGAGGGGAAAGGAAGCCTGTACAAAGCTACAGTACTCAGGAGCTCCTACACCAGCCAGAGCAAACGGGACTCTAGCATCTCCCTCTACACCAGTAAATCTACTCGTTTGCAGATATCAGAAGTGGAAACAGAATCAAATTTCCTCTAGCAAAAAATAAATAATTAAATAAATTTCACTTCTGTGATCTACTTCACTAAGTTTACCAGGTCTTATATCATGCATAAAACAGACATTCCTTTTGTTTGCTTGATAAATCTGTTGCTAAAACTCATGGCTACTGGATGAAGAGTTGTAGTAAAAATATTTAAACCTAATAGGACCACCTGATTGTCAATCTTATGATTAAAAATTTATATCACAGGTAATTCAAAACTGGATTTTTAAAAATGTGGTAGAACAATTAAGAAATAAAATCTCTCTTTGAGATCCAACAGTGTTTTAAATGTAGCTGCTTTCCAGAGTAAAATGTTTTACTGTCACGACCAGCTGCAAAGGAAAAAAACTGAAGACCAACTTCCCCTTCAGAAGAGTGTACACGTAAAAGCTGCTATAATGTTTACTGCTGCTGCCATATGGGTTTAATCCTTCCTCTTCGAACACCAGTGGGTACAGGATTGCTCCTTGAAAATAAATGTTTCCTCTGCCTTGTAAAGCACACTATTTCATGAAAAACTCAATAGGAGTTGCCACGGTTACCGTCATAGAAGTGCTTTTGTGAATATGATGATCATTCACTGAGTGTATGTGAAGGGCTCAGGATGCTCACCAGAAGCCAGAACTGTCTCACTGACCTCGTGAGAGTGACACCAAATCCGTTGTCTGATTCCCTATTAAACTTTTCACACACGTGGCACCACATGACACTTGCTAGCACTCCTAAAGTGACAACTGAAACATTTCCACTGTGCTTTAATCGATGTGTGCCAATACACTCTTAACAATTCCATCACAGGAGAAACCAAGCAAACACTTGAGCATCATCTAACACCCCCTCTGGCCTAACCATTGCCTCCCCAACTCAGCGAGTCCACAGAAGAGAACTACATTCTCCATCCATCGGCCAGCACAGATCAGAGTAGCCTCTAGCAAAGTGGGCTAGAAGTTACCTGGAAATATGTGCAAAGTTGTAGGTCTACATCCAGCCATTGAGATCTTGAAAGCACCTCTCCAGTCCCAATGGAGTCCCAGATGGCCTTGTTTGGGTTGTGCTGGTGCACTCTCTCTTGTAGGGCACCAAAGGAGAGATGTAGCGTAACACCAGCAGCTGGTGACCAGAAAAAGGGGAATTCACCTGCATGATCTCCACAACCCTTCACATAACTGTGGCATGTAGCCCTTATACACCAGGCTTTCCACATTTAGGGCTGTCTAAATTGGTGCTAAGCTCTTCTAGGTTCCCTCACACCAGTGAGGTCTGGGTCAAGATTTGGAGCAAAAGGCTCACCTCTCATACATTATCTGGGATGTCAGTACCAATCAGTCCACTCACAGAGCCTGGGGACTGATTCGTTATTGGTTGGCACAGAGCCACCACCCTAAACTCCAGGCCTGGTTGCTGAACCCGGCACCTACACGCAGCAAACACATTGATTACATCCACTGAAAAGATATTGTTGAATGGGATCCTTTGCAGTGTGAGAGCAACAGGAATTCCTTCAAGTCTATGATAAAGAGTCACCTTGACTTTACAACCTCTGAGAAGGGCTTTCCATCACTCATCTTAGTCAAGCCTCCAGCCAGACGTTTGCATAGAGATGGGGTGCAGCTCTGCTCCCCCCTTTTAATCCCATTGAGTTCTGGGCTTCAGGATGATATGGAAAAGGACTCCAAATACTCAAGTTTTTATAGCAGTTGTTACTGAGTGCTAGAAGTTTTCAATAAAAAATTTAATATACTAGAATTCAAGTTAAAAAAAAAGAGCAATTTGCTTATAAAATACATATTTGCTGCACTGCACCATGAACTTTGGTAGGAGTGTGCATGTTAGGGTTTTCAAATGCAACTTAAAAGAGTGGGACCTGGGAACCAAACTCCCTGAAACTCCACTGAAAACTTTTGCCTCAGTGCTTTGAAGAAACAGCTTTTTATTGCATAGTTGTATTTTACCTCAAAATCGTAGAATTTTAGGAGGTTGGGTGTCTGGCTTGAGACCTACCACAAATGAAACTGACCTCACCATAACCCTTAAAAAAACCCAACAACCCAACAGTCTATGTGAGAAACTGCCACAAATATTTTGGCAACATTTACCAGTCTGAAAAGGCAGCCTTTTAGGGCTGACCTAGCATGAAGACTGAAGCACATGCCAAGTCGTAACTCCCCTCCTCCTTCCAAAACTGCAATTGTCCCCATTTTTTTTAATCCACAACCTAGTGTCTTAAGTCCAGTAGTGAATCTTAACAAAGTCTTGACCTATGGAGTTTTAATTTCCTCCGGGACCACTAAAGGAGAAAACCTTTTCTATAAACGCCAGATCCTGTAAACTGAGAAGTCCATCACTGCAACACCTAGAGTGGGATGGAAAGTGCCAGGAATGGAATCCAGAACCCCTTATTAGGGGTGAGATTCTGCTTCCAGAGTCAGGTAGGAGAGGATGGAGACAGCGTGATTATCGTCCATTTTGAAAAGTTTTAGTTGGGAATGAAAAATTCCATCCTTTCGCATCTTTGTCTTTTCTTCATCTACAGTCCTGAATCCTCTGCTAAGCTCGGTCCATGTTCTGTCTCAAGTACCAGAAGGACTCTAATACTTATAATATAATGCCAGAAGGAACTGCAGTGGCACCCGTCCCCTTTTCTTTTGGAATTGCACAGAAAAAGGGAGAGATCCAAAACGCTGCACAAAAAGAACTCAATTGAGTACTTTTTTTCCCCAACAGCACAACCTTACCACCAGAACTTCAGTTACATGAAAAGGGAGACATTTTCCTCCTCTCTCCCTACCCTACAGTGAAGCTCTGCTACTGCATAGAAAGAAATACAGGGGAGAGGCTAGAAATATCCCATAAGTGATACCAGAATCGGTAGGACATTCACATGGGGCAATGATCAAAACAGCCACTTCTTTTCGCTCACTCCGCTTTGGGCTGGAGATCCAGACTTGCACTCTTCTGGTTGCACTCCATCCTCACAGCTGGTGCAGGAAAGATGATAGCCCAGCGGGCAGAGCTCAGGGAGCAGAAAAGAGATTGAAATTTGAATCCAGGTGTGGATTCATCGGGGAAATTGATGCTTCTGCTTCCTCTTCTGTTTTAGCGCACGCATGATCCGACGCGGCTCATCTTTCAGCTTTCCACTCCGCCTTTCTTCAGCTCGAGACTGCAGCTATCGCTCTCCTGCACCGTGTTCTCCGTTACTAAGACCATTCCGTGAGGGATGAGGAGGAGGTTCTGCTGCCTGCGTTTTCTTCTGCGAGGACGGAGGTTACAGCAGCTGGAGGCTGTGGTTAGGTGGTGCTTAACCTTGCTGATACGAGCTAGGACAGTTAACTTGCTACAATCTGGACATACCAGGCACACTTAAAGTTTTCTTTGAAAGGTAGACACCTCCTAATTAGACGCTGTGTAGGATTTATCAGGCTAACGGGTTTGAAAACAGTCATAAAAATTCACCTTACAGCCTATTTTAAGTACCTTAAGTCCTATTTTAGATCGGGCCTTAGGCAAGAGAACTTTCTGCAGAACCAGCGTTAATTTCGTGTCCGCAGTGTTAGTTTGGTTTCAACAACAGAGTGGTTTACTTGTTTGGCTTCTTTGAGGGTGTCTCCTGATGCTTTTGTGTCTGACAGTCTGTGTGACCACAGCTATTAAATGTTATTTAACAAAAGGCTTGCAATTTGGTGAAATTTAACCTGGGAATATTTTCACTATATCCTTACCTTTAGACCAGTATCACAGCCTCGTAAGTATAAAAAAGTGATTAAAACTTAACTTCTCTTTTCAACAAACACTAGAGAGGAGCTAATGTGAAGCTCAGGTAACACAGAAAATCTAAGTAAAGGCCAGGACTTAACACCTCATTCATTAAAATCTCTGAAATGCTTGGAATTTAATGCAGAGAAGTCTCCTTTTCACCATAATTATGTGAAAGAGCAGAATAAAACAGAGTTAAATGAGGCAAATATATAAATAAGAGAGAGCCTAGAGTTTGTGGTAGCTTTACTTACTATCTTAATTATATATTTCCTTCGAATGTTTCTTTTTTCCCTCCCTGGGACAGATGGAATAAATTAATCTTAAATGCAGCATAAAATCTGTTCCAGATCCTCTCATATGCCAGTGCTTAAACATAACTAACTAGAATAATAAAAGTCAGAGATGGAAAAGATCTATTAGCTGACCACCTAAAATTTTACATACAGAAATGTATCAATTTAACTAAACCTATTTCTAAATATTTAAGGAGGTTTGGTTACATCTTAAATCAGTTCACCAGTGGCTAGAGTCAATTTATTTCACTTTGAAATCACACTTTAAAGCAAATGGAAGTGACCTGCTTTTAAGCACAGTTGCAGTAACTAAATAAATGCATGTGCGTAGACGAAGATGGCGTGGTCTGTCCAATTCTGGTAACACAGACTACAGATACCTCCTTTGGGGGGCTCAGGGTCCTCCACTGTCGGTGCAGTTGATGGAGAATAAATATTTACCCATTCCCAAAACAGAGGCCAAAGCTGAGAATCAAGATATACTGAACTGATGTCTCAGTTTTGCCTCTCTCTGGCCTTGGATGAATCTCTTAACATCACATTATAGAATCATAGAATGGTTTAGGTTGGAAAGGACCTTGAAGATCATTGAGTTCCAACCCCCCTGCCATAGGCAGGGACACCTCCCACCAGACCAGGCTGCCCAAGGCCATGTCCAGCCTGGCCTTGAACACCTCCAGGGATGGGGCCTCAACAACCTCTCTGGGCAACCTGTTCCAGTGATTATGTCTGAAAACACATTAATGCCTCTTACCTGAATGTGATGATTCAAGTACGAGCAAGCTGAGAACCAACTCATGCCATGGTTACTTTCATAGCACAGCCCTTTGATCCCAGTCCTAAAAGAAATCATATGCATTTAAATTTGTGAGTAAATTGGTTAAGGTGGCAGCTTACAGGTCATGAAGGATAGAAGAGTTTGTTTCTGTATATTCTGAACTACTGCGTAGATGCCTGTACAGGACTGTTCTGTATGAGCAGTTTTTATAGCATTTTGTCCAAACTAGCTTTTAGCAACTTGCTGGGGGAAAGGCGGAAAAGGGATCGTAATTAAAGAGGCTTATTCCATACCTAAGGCCTGATATTTATGATAATGTTTATGTGAAATCCTCCACATAAACTGAAAAATCATTTATACTGCTTTCAGAATGACATGCATGCAAACCTAGCCAGATATTCAAAGCAGATTAAATACCAATTTTCCTATACAACGACTTTGTTCTAATTCTTGATGAATAGCAGAGACCGAAAGTTTCTTCTGAAGATCACTGGAGACACACAGCGGACTGACATCCTGTGATGCCAAGAGGCAGCAGGACTGCACACGAGCCCAGTGTCTCTCCACGGCAGAGCAGTGGGAATTCACCAGTTTCAGGATAAGCATTTCTGGGTTTGGTGCCTGCTTGTTGTTCCAACAATATGCTAACAACACCTTGACAGGTCTTCCCAAGGTGTTCTCCTTTCCTTGGATTTTACAAGCATCCTACTCGCATCCAGATTATTTTAGGGAACCAGGGCCATATGCTATTAGAGACAACAGTGGCATCACTGGAACAGGTTGCCCAGAGAGGTTGTTGAGGCCCCATCCCTGGAGGTGTTCAAGGCCAGGCTGGACGTGGCCTTGGGCAACCTGGTCTAGTGGAACATGTCCCTGCCTATGGCAGGGGGGTTGGAACTCGATGATCTTCAAGGTCCTTTCCAACCTAAACCAGTCTATGATTCTATGATTCTATGAACTACACCCAGCATGAGCCTATGTTAAACAACGTTAGATGTTACTCCTGTATACCCATATTCTGCTTCATGTACCACTGGCAAGCATGAGTGTATCTTGAAATGAAGGACATCAATGCCATGCAATGTAGACATAGCTAAAAAAGTACTAGTGGAAAAAGAAACCAGTTTAGCACTTCTTACGCCAATGTAAGATTGTCTTGCACAGTATATTTTTACATTCTGGTCCATTTTATGTCTTAAATATTGAGATTTACACTATTTTTATTCTTTCTTGCAAGGCACAAATAATAAAAAGCAGAAGAAAATAATTATTTAAAAAAAAACCCTTTTTTTAACTTCTGATCACTTTCTGCAAGTGGCCGTCTCCTGCAGCTGATAGTAATTTGGTAGTTGAAGAATTTTGAAGAGAAAATTTCAATTTGTCAAACCTGGTATTTTCCACAAAACATTAACAGAAGAGGTTTCCTAGTTCTGGGGTAAATTTAGTATTTTTATTGTCCCACAATATCTAAATCGTGGGGAACACAGAATACCACTTCCCAGTTCTGTGCTTGAACCTGATCCAGAAGAGACACAAGTGCTGGTCTCCCAGCTTAGAGACACAAGCTAACAAATCAGTTCTGTCCACTTCTCTTGTCATCTGCTACAGCCTTAAATGACCGAGTGGGTTAAAGAAAGACTAATTTTTGGTCTGAGTGAGAGATGGGTTCACACCTATGTGGGTGAATATTTGTATTTATGTAAGGGATGGAGAAACAGAGAGGTGTTCAACTCCAAATACAAAACAGGTGGGCAAGCACGATGTGCACAGGATATAGGATCGTATCCACAACTTTTCACTGCACTCTCACGTTATTGAATACAACTGCCCCGCTACTGTTAGGCTTTCCTACAGCAGCATTTCTTCATAGGCAGCATTCAAAATGCTCCTTTTGCATCACATCATTTTTTGTCATCGTTAGGGAAATTCTCATGGGGTTGGAAAAACATTCCGCTGCTGGCTTCTGTGTGTCATTTCAAAAGGATTATGTTTGATGTAATAAGCAAGTACCAGGCAGCACGAAAGGAGACCGGAGAAAGCTCTGCACAGCGCAAGACTTCAAATTAAAGGCTGTGAGAGCGGATAGTCCAAAACCAGGTGGGTAATGAGGATGTCCATCCAACAGACTTTCTTAACTTTCAATGGATATGGGGCGCCGCACCTCTCTGTCCTTCTTCCAACTAGAAAAACAAAAGCGATATAACGAAGGTGCTGCATTTAGGTGCCACCTAACACACGGTGGCCCGTCGGCAAGCGCGGGTGGAAGGCTTTCACCCCGGGACGGGGGTATTTTGAGGGAACCGGGAGAGGCGGGCGCTCCCCCTCCCCTCCGGCCGGGCCTCCCCCGCGGCGGGAGAGGGGAAAGGAGGGGGGGTCGGCGCCCGCTACGGGCGGGGAGGGGGAGGCCGGGCCGAGGGAGCGGCTCCGAGCCCCGGGCAGGCGGGCCGGGGCGGGCCGGACGGCGGCAGCCGCTGCCTCCCGCACACGGCGGAGCGGCGGCGGTAGAGGCAGATCGCGGCAGCCGCCGCTCCCCCTGCGGGAGGGCGGGCNCCCGCCCGTTCGCCCGCCCGCCCGGTGGCCGCACTTGTTGCCGGTGGCCGCCGCCGAGCGCGTCCCGGCAGCGGCGGGGCTGGGGCTGGGGCTGGCGTGGCCGGTGTGGCTGCGTGTCCGTGGGGCTGAGCATCCCCCCGCGACGGACGGGACCGCAGCCCGGGCAGCACCCAGCTCGGCGCGGTGGGGTCCGGTGTGATCCCCTGGGGAGACCCTGTGTGATTCCCTGGGGGAGACGGGGAGCGCTCCTGCCGCGGGGCATCACCCCGCTTGGAAAGACCCCGGGGAATTCACCTTCTCCATCGGTTGAGTTGGGGAAAGCTCCCCATCATCCTCCTTCCACACGTGGGGAGGAAGATGCTAAGAGATTGTGGCCATGGGCTTTAAGTTTGAGCTCCCAAGCACGTTGTGCTGCCTTAGCAGTGGGGCCCAGCGCTGTGCTTTATGGGCTGTAGACACATCGGTCAGGGCTTGGTGCCACACCATCCCTCTAGCCCAGGATAACTTGTGTTGAGGATAGTCTGGAAGCATGCCCAGCTACCTATGTTGTCCTTGTGGCACTGACACCTGGACAACATCAGGCAGGCAGAGCTAACTCCTTAGAAGGACCATGAGAGAGCCACAAAAGCAGGTTAGATTTGTTGGCACCCTGAAATTGGCTTGCTGATGTCATGATACTCATCGTACTGACCCATGAAGTGCTGCAAACTTGGCTGGTGGCTGTCCAACCTGTAAGTGTCATATGAGAGTCAAGGAAAATGACTATTTTTTCTGACTTCATGACCCCACTGCCAGAGGTGTGCTGTTTCTTAGTTGGATGACTTCTCCTAAGATCACGAAGCTGCAAGGGTGATCCATGGGATCCCCCATTCAGCTCCCACCTTCAGCCCACCTCTGTGGGAGAGAGATGGAAGTGCTTTCCAGCCTGTCCTACGTGCTGCTGCCGTGTAATCTTGTTGGTGAGCTTTTGTTCCTTCTGTGGCTCCAGAAGGACAAAAGGAGGTTGCCTACTCCTGTTAACACTGTTCTCTCCTATGTCTTCATTCTCCTCCCTCCTTGCTTTCCCAATTGTATTTCTCCCAGCTCCTTTCATCTCTAGTCTGACTGTTGCATGGGCACGAGGGTGTACGCATAGACAGGTACTTCCCTTTGCCACAAGTTCAGACAGTGTTCCTGTTCTTTCTTTGACTCTTCCCCATCTTCCTACCATAACAGCACATGCTGAGGTTCAGGGAAAAAGACGGTACCCTGATCTCAGACTGATACTGGTGAATAATAGCACCTACCATTGCATCAGGGCACCGCGGTGCTGTATGAGACTGAATACATAACAAAACTGTAAAGACAATTCTTTTTTGCAAAGTGCTGTCAGGTGCACGGCACCAAAACTGAAGTAGCAATATTACAAATTAAAAAAAAAATGTGGAAATGGAATATGGCAATCTTTTTCATATTTCCAGATATTAATTAAAATAATTTTTTTAATCTCTTCTGGTTTTGGGGAAGTTAAGGACTTTTTCCATCTCCTTACATAGTTGTAGTATTGTGGTCACACCTAATGGGAAAAGTTTTAAAATGTTTTATGTGACACAAACTTAAAGGAAAAAATCCAGGCCTCTTTCCAGGTGGTGGGTTTTGGGTCATGTTTGGGGAATGTTGGTAAAAGGAAGGCAAAGTAGTCAGTGAATTCATGGCTGGTTCAAAGCTCAAAAAATCCTTGATGGGTCAAGTCACTCTTAATTTGCTGTGTTTGTCTGGAATAGAAAAAACCTGGATTTCCTTGGGAGGGGCACTTGGAAGGATTTGACCCAGCTGGTGACATTAGCCTTTAGACCTCGGTGACCAGCATGACAGCTGCTTGTGTCTGCTGTTAAAGAGGTGCTAAAACTGATGATTTTATGAAGCATCCCTGTCCCAGGCTTGATGCTGAAAGGTGTAGGTCTGTCTGAGGAATTTGAACAATGACATATGGCAATTAATAACTGCGGTGCTTTGCACTGAAGTTTATTTGGAAAAGCAGTGGGTCTCTGCATTTCAATTATTATTTTTAGTTCTGTTTAGCAGCTATTTTAGTCTGATAAACATGTTGCGTATGTCTCTTTCACAATGTTTATATTTCAGCTTTCTCACCAAGCCAACTGTTCGCAGCACTTGCTTTTCCCGCTTACCAGAAGATCTGCTTTTTGCTTTGTCTCAGTCCCATCATTAGCTATCACTAAACTGAGCTGTTTTCGGTTTTCTCCAATTACTCAGGGGCTAAAAAAAAAAAATAATTAATTATTATGAAGTTCAGCTGTCATCTTCTGAAAGTACAAGGAGAGACAACTGTCAAAGTAATTCAGTAACAGTTTTACATCAAGTGGTCCCTTTCTGTCACTCAGGGAACAATAGTGGAGAGTGACTGTAGTAAATCCAGGCGCTGCAAGCCCTTGTCATCCTGATGATCGTATGTAATGATGTGTGAGCTCTTACACAGAGCCTTACGCTGAAGCTGCTTATAGCAACTCACCAATTGAATACATCATGTACTCTACAGCGCATACGTTTCTTAAGGTTTTTCTGTGGCTTCCAGCTACGAGAGCAGGTAAAACTCTGTGCTACAGGCAAGAGTGGTTACGCTTTGAAGCCTTCATTTTCCTAATCCGTTGGCAAATACCTTCCTCTTACTGCATTTGCCCCAGTGAATGGGGCTGGCAAAGAGGCTGCTGACCAAAAATAGTGTATTTTGAGTTCCTGAATCCAATAAGAATGGATTGAGCCGGTGTTGTCAAGTACCTAAATAAAGGGTGTAGAACATATAAGTCAATTAGTTTATATTGGCTATTTATTAACGAGATTTGAAAGAGTTTGACCATCCTTGGTCCTAGAGATTTTGCCTGTACAAATTGTGTCTTCTCGGGAAATGTATTTTGGGGCTTTTTAGTATAAAAACCTTATTTTGTCTGCCACTGAAATCTTTTAGCCCAGAAGTATTTGAGACAGAGAGCTTTCTTTGGTAATAATTTCAGTAGTGGATTTGTACCTTAAAACCTGACATTTTAGGAAGAAACAATGGTCTTTCTTTGGTCTTTGATTAGAAAGCAAACAGAGGGAAAATCAAGTGGAAGAAATTGAAGGGAGGAGAAATATGTATGTTTAAAGAACTGTAGATAAATTGTAAAGAAAACAAAAAAAATCTAGAAAAAAATAGTACTGTTACCAAAAATGAGTTGTAGAAATGTTCATTTTCAAATTTTCTTAGTTTTACAAGCCATGCAAAAGCCGTTATTTCACTATCCTTACTCTGAATAGCACAGCAAATTTGGGGGGGGAGGGGGAGGCTGAAACTCCCAAGATTACAAACTAAAACAATTTTAGAAGTTGTTAGGCGTGTCATTTTGAAGCAACGAGCCAGGTTCTTGCTACCACTCACGTCAAGGGCAAAGCATCAGCTGAACTCATTGTATTCAGGACTGATGTCCCGAGTGACGCGTAGTGAATGTGGAAAACAGATAGCTTCTCAGACCTAAAGTCTTAAATTCTTAATTCCTAAACTTTTATTTGGTCCTGGTAGCTGTGTTCAAGAACTACTTCTGTAGAAGTGCTCCATCCTATTTATCGAGTGTATATGCCTTAACTGAGCATAAGACTTCAGTGAGGTAACTGATGTTAATGAAGATTTCAATATATGTGACAATTCCCAGAAGAAATTCACTTGTTCCCTTAGACAGCTGTGAGAGCCCATGTCTTAACAGGTTCACACTTTAATCATTAGCTTACTAATAGTATTGAAGTTTGCCTAAACCCTTAGTTTTCTCCTTCCTCACTTAGAAGTCATTTAAAGTTTTGAGAAGTTATAACTTTTAACTTAAATTATTTGCATTTGCAACTTTTCCACTTGTATTTCAAATAATTTATTTATCTTTTTAGAGAAAGTGGGGAGACATTATTGAAGTACAAGGGTTTCTTTTCTGTATAATAAGTTAAAAACCTAAATATTGATGATGCAAACTGAATTCATTAGTAGTTAATTGTTGAGTATTTGACGAATTTTAGGAAGAAGAAAAATTATACTGTCTCTTTGGTAGCAGACAACTGCCAAGGAACAGTTCAATGATACATAGAGAAAACTATTGCAAAACACATACACAAAAGATGCTTGAAGCTTCGGGCACTGTACCATGCAGCAGCTATTTTTAACATTTGTTTAAAAAAATCCATTACTGTTTGGTTAGAGTTATATGCAGGAGGTGTGATCCCTCCTTTTAATTTTCTCCTGTGGTTCTATCCCTCAAATTAATTTTGCAGAGATTATGTTAATTTTTTGACAGTGCTATACTTGTTTGTTGGTTTTCCTTGTGGCTGTCACGAGCCCCAGCCAAATCACAAATTGTTTGAACCTCTGTTAGCTTACCTGTTAAGCAGATAAAAAAACTCTTTCTTTGCTTGTTGCACTTCTGTAAAATGTATGAGACTATAAAGCAGAAAATACAATTGCTGATAGGAGACAAAGCAGCCTATAAAAAAATAGGTGTACCCCACTTAAAGGAAAAAGTACTAAGAAAATTGTAATTCCTGGGTGTCTTCAGTCAGAATAGGTTGCTTAAGTGATCAAATAGTTGAATGGTTTATTGGGGTGAGAGGTTGTTTTCATGTCGCATGTTTCTAGCTTAAAGGGATTCAACATTCATGACTTTGTCATCTGTATGGTAGTCCTTCAATATGACATGTCAGTCTCTTGTCACATATTTCATCCATCTATGAGAAACTCTCAGGAATGGAAATCACTGCTGCTGAAACCTATTTTAAGACCTGTTTTTACCTTGGGGTTTCTTTTTTTTTTTTTTCTGAGACTTTCACTTCCTATATATCCATCATTCCAGATGTGCCAACTTGTCTCTGGTTTGACATTCAAATAATATAAAGTTGAGCTATTTGTTACAAATTGGGGTTGAGGCACCATTTCGAACCAGATTTTATCGGTGGAGTGAAGCTGTTTGGTTGAACCTGAGGGCAGGAAGACCTGCTAGTGCGTGGCACTGGGGCTAGGCACTGAAAGCGAGGTTGAAGCAGACTTTAAATCACTTTCTGGTGGCCAGGAGGTCTGTGCTGATACCTGTGATGGCTAGGTCCCAGTAGGCAGTGAGATTCACCTCAGCTAACTGGCTGTGTGAAGGTTAGATGTTTGGTATAAGTTAGGCTGCTTCTGTTGTTAGTTAAGAGCGACAGGACCCTGGGAAGGTGATACACCTGCTGGCTTTGGACGGGCAGGTACGTGCCACCTGAGCCCCCTCTGGAGAGTGCTCTGTGAATGAGTGGTGAGCGGCGTGCACGGGCACAGTGTGGTCCTGCCCCATCAGATGCTTTTTGAAAGATTACAAACAACCCTTCATCCTTACACAATGATGATGATGATGGTGATGTCTCTCACATGGGGCCTCAAGCACTGGTGGTGGTAATAAGCTCCTGAGTGTGGTGGTTATAGCTGAGGGATGGGAATCTGTCATCCAACTTCATCTCTCCACTGGAAATCCAGAACAAGGTGTTTTGAGACAAGATGCTCTGAGTTATTCCATTGCCGTTGTCTTGATTACAGAAGTAGATGTACGGTGAAGGTAATGGGTTTACCTTGGACTGACATTAGTGAAGCAGATTGTAATCTGAACCACAGGAATTTGGGGAGAAGAAACCCAAGACAGAGCTACAAAGCTAAATCTCCTGACTCACACATTGTGCTTTAACTGCTATAAAATCCTCCCGCGTGCCCTGTGGAGTGCTTTCTGGGGGAGAGAAGGCAAAGAAGCTGTTAAATACAGCTCTTAATGTGCAACAGTGAAATCTGAAACAATGCTAGGTTGAAAAAAGCAGGGGAAATGTGATTCCAGCGGGTGCCATTCCGTCAGTCCTGGGCAAGCGAAGGATGCAGACAGCAGAAGAGCTAGTAAACTCTCCAGGATTTCATTGGCGGGGGGGGGGTGGAAACCCTGGGCATATCCTGGTGTAGTATTGTGTTAGAATAACTTGAGAGACGCGTATTTGTTTCACATAGCAGACTGCCTGGTGGAGATGCTGCCTGCCTCGGAAGCCCTAGTTACAGCCATGCCGGTTCATTAAACAGCGTGTGGGGGTGTCCCTGGGCACCGGGACAGAGTTGTCCATATTGCTGAATACTTAAAATGGTTGATGGCATCAGTTTGGATGAGGCCATCTAGCTCTCTCCCAGGTCATTCTTGGGTGTGTTTTACCGTAGGTCAGGGACTTGTTTTACCATGTTACCATGGCCCAGGGACCGTTTCCCAGCAGACCGCTTGCCAGTCTGTTCTGGAAGGCAAGAGGTTTTCATGGTACAGGTGCAGACTGTTTCATGGCAGTTGGCCTCAGTTCTAGGCGGTTCTCTTGGGTGCGTTTGTTTATTAGCATAGATGTCACTGCCGTAGCTACGTTAGCGTGATGCTGTGCCGCGGCTGATCAGCATACAGAAGTAACCCCAGCACAGGGCGACGCTGGTGTATCTACGTTGCTTGTGTGATTCAGATGTGTAAAATAGTCGTGCTTCTTACCCAAAGAAACAGGTTTAGAGTGTTTTCATATTTTCATTCTCCTATGAGGAGAGGTTGAAATAGTTGGGGCTGTTCAGCTTGGAGAAGAGAAGGCTCCAGGGAGATCTTATTGCGGCCTTCCAGTACCTAAAGGGGGCCTACAGGAGAGCTGAGGAAGGACTTTTTACAAGGGCATGTAGTGATAGGACGAGGGGGAATGGCTTTAAACTGGAAGAGGGCAGGTTTAGATTGAACATTAGGAAGAAGTTTTTCACTTTGAGGGTGGTAAGGCACTGGCACAGGTTGCCCAGAGAGGTTGTTGAGGCCCCATCCCTGGAGGTGTTCAAGGCCAGGCTGGACGTGGCCTTGGGCAACCTGGTCTAGTGGGAGGTGTCCCTGCCTATGGCAGGGGGGTTGGAACTCGATGATCTTCAAGGTCCTTTCCAACCTAAACCATTCTATGATTCTGTGATACCATACTCAGTAACTGCAAGTTGTGCTAGGAGCTACTTACTGGTATTCAGTGGGCTATTTCCCTTTTTTGGGTATTTTGAGGCTCTGTATTACTAATCAGCAATGAGGAGTGCAGGCTGATCTCGGAGCATTGACGGGATCGTTTGTGCTCATGATGGTCTTACGCTCTCTGATAACGCACAGTCCCGTTCCTTCAACGGCGCTAATGGGAATCGAGGTCCCACATTTATCTCAAGCTTCTACATTCCTATTTTAATGTCTCTTGACATGTTCACAGCTCCTCTTTGCTGGTGGCCTGACCGTTGAGCACAAATTCTTTGCAGACTGATGTGTCTTTTGACTAAGCAATGAGCCCTCCTTTTCAGTACCTCCCACTGCTTCAATACCCTTTTTGATCAGGTTTTTTCCTCATTATGTGCCTGTAAAGGCAACAGTCCTCTGTTTGTTCAGTTTCTATCCTGAATGTCTCTTTCCTTTTATCTATAATGTAATATCTATCAGAGGAAATAGCTTGCTGCAAGACCATGTAATTGGCCTGGAACCTCTGAGTCCCAGCGTGGCCTCAGTCTGTCACCATTAAAGCCCATGAGTGCTTTAGTCTTGAGTTATCCTAATGGGGAAATCCTCTTCCAAGGGAACAGATAGAAGCCGATACTTGGGGTGTTTAAAACAGGGATGGAAAGAATGGGAAGGAACAAAGTTGATTGTTGTCCAGAGAGTCTACATGGCCCAGGAGGTGTTTATTTTGGTACTTAATTTTTCTGTCTTGCATGATTTTGTCAAAGGGAATGTTCATTGTGTATAGTAGTCTAAAAAGCTTAAAAGACGTACAGAAACTTCAGAATTTAGTATCCTAAATAGCTGGCTTTAAGGGAAAAAAATGTATTTTGTAAGCCACTTACCAGCACACGTCATGAATCTGAATGGTTTGTGCTAATGTCTTGAAAATATTAAGGATTTTACTAACACTGTTATTTTTGTTCTTAAGGACTAGATTCAGGACAAAGAAATTCTAAGAAAGAAAGGAATCAGAGGAAGGACCAAAGGTGATTCAGGTTGGCCCTCAGAGCCCATAGAGAGACTCATATTCATCCCATTTGGTTTCAGGCATGTAGCCGAGGGTCCTACATTAGGAATGCGATTTCTGTAGGCTTCATGTCTAAACAACAGCGAGGGAGAGACACACTTCAGACCTCCCTTTTTATTGATAATAGAGGAAGCTTAGGGAGGATGCAGTCCTCATTTTGGCGTCTGAGGTTGACATAAGCCTTTGAGCCTAATTATCCTTTTTTTTTAATTCTGTGTATGTCAGTTATGCAACAAACATGAATTAAATATTAGCTTGAACCATATTAGAATTACAAAAAAAACCCCCAATACAATTCTAAAGCCTATTAAAATGTGTCTGTGTAATTAGTCTCCAAGCACACTGTTGTTTCCTCCTTTCTCACTCCCCATCTTTTTATTTTTCCTCTTGTCTCATTTTTCATGTCCTGCCTGTACGTCGACTGCCACGTCCTCAGTTCAGGACTCATTAATTCTCCATGTCCTATAATGTGCCTGCAGCACTTTGGGATAATAAAATAACAGTGTGAAGTAACAGCAAGCTGCTTCTACTTGCAGTAAGCAAAAGGCAAAATGTTGTCTCGCCTCTATCTGAAATACAAGCAGGACAGATTCGTGTGGAATTAGCCACCAACTGCTGCACGCAGATACATTGAAGGACAGCCCCGGGCTGTTTTCAAACAGAAGTGCAGACTAAATGAAGCCTTGCTTGGGATGCTCGGAGGCAGCTGGATGTATATTGCTTGCCTCTGGGCTTGCGAAGAGTGACTTGTCACACAGTTTTCACACCCTTCCAAATATACGCTGTGCCAAATGATACCGATGTGATTGGCTGCTGAAAATACCATGGAGCTTTATGGCCTGCACAGCACTACTCAGCCAGCTCCTGGGATCACTTCCCCTTGGTCCCTGACCGGAGCCGGACCGGTGGTGTGTACATGGCCCAGCAGTAAGAAGCAGGAGGTCTCCTTCTCTGCTCATGTTATTGCTGCCTCTGCCTTTCCCAGCTACACAAGTGTCCGGGGGAGGTTGGTTGAGGGATAGCATTATTCCATTCCTCCATTATTCCATAACTCCTCCATTATTCATGGAGGAGATGCTATGTAGCAGGTATATGTATGGGGGGGGTGGGGGTGCTGCGAGGGGCTGCTAATGACCTCATCCTATGTTCTCTGCCATGTGAGACAAAGATGTTTCCTTGCTCCCTGGCGTTAGCAAAGTGGCTGGGGATGCAGGATTTAGTAAAGGAGAGAGAGCGAGAGACAGCTGCAAGTCCCCATCAGCAACTCTCTCCCCAGCATGGCACACACCTTTTTCAAAAGCTACGGTAACTTTGTGGTACTTGGTGGTATTGGTGGATTTTATTTTTTTTTTTTTGTGAGTATTGTGAAAAAGTCAGATTGTGTCATCTTTCACCGGTCCAGCAGGACTGGCAAGAAGAGTTGGGGGTATTTCCTCATGGTCTTTGTCACCAGCAGTCTTGGCATCTGATCTGCGGGATACTGAGTGCTAAGAGCAGGGCTATGAAATCTGGGGATGACTGTAATTGCTTTGTTTCTTCCCTATTACAGCTGAAAGTGGTCATTATAGTTGTGTGGGGTTGATATCCTTTATTCCCTTGGATGCCCGAGAGCCTAGAGTATGAAGGTTTCCCAAGAATACACTTAGATGGTATCTATTTCCAGGCAAATAGCTCAGGAGTCAAGGCTCACGTGTTTTTTTGATTTAAAGCAATATTGCAAACTTGTTGCAATTATTTATATAAAACAAGCATTTAGGTTTGGATCCAAGAACTGTGTTACGGCTCCCCGAACAGTTTGCCTGTTGTGTTCAGGGCACTGCAGGGCATCCGTGTGAGACGTTAATTGTGGCAGAGAGCTCTGGTGAGTGGGGTCTGTTTTGGCGACCCAGCGAGTGGGGGACTGGAGGCTGTGTGACTATGAACTCCAAAACCAAACGCTCAGAAGTCATAGGTAGGGCCTCAGAAGTGGAAATAATTATTATTTGCTTTTTAAATATTCAGTGATGGCATTTGTTTTACCTTAGTATTTCTGAATCATTAGGACATAAGTGGGCCGTGTTTATGAGTTTTAATCATCCCAGAATGGCTTTTTTAGGAGTTTGGGGTTATATGCAGCTGAAAAATTAATTGCACTGTTGCTGAAAATACTTAACAGCTCAGACTTTCTCACGTGTAATCCAGTGTCATGGTTTAACCCCAGCTGGCAGGCAGGACCACGCAGCCGCTCACACAGTTCTCTCCCCTTTCCCCCCAGAAGGCCAGGGAGAAGAGGAGGGGAAAGGAAAGGAAAAAAACAAACCTCGTGGGTTGAGATAAAGACAATTTAATAGAACAAGATCAGAAAAGGAGAACAGCAATAATAACAATAATAATAATGACGCAAGTCACTGTCACCACCCGGTAAATTGGTGAAATCGGTACCTTCCCGAGCAGTGACTGCGGATTCCCACCACTTGGCCAACCTCTATCCCAGCTGAAACCAGGACAACCAGTATGCACTGAAGCAGAAGCATTTGGCTTATGGTTTTACTGAGAGATGTCTTGAAGAGGAAAAGGGTTTCCTAAAGCAAAAAGCTTTGTCATCTAAATGTTTATGTTTTGGTACTCGCCTGGTAGTTGTGACCAAAGAACAATAAAATTTCTTCCCTTTGAATAGAGTTCCCTTAAAAAAGGAAAAAAATCTGCAAAGCAGAATTTAGAGGTGAAGAAGATGAGGAACAGAGTCAAAATCTAGTAGACTTCTGCTCCTAACCTGTGTCTGAAGCAGCCTGTTTTTTCCTTATAGAGAACCTTCTGAGCTTTAATTTTTACACCTGGGGTAGGCAGCGTGAATAACCCCTAGATAAAAACCTAGTTGCTTTTGTCACTCTGCGTAGGTGTTTTCAAAATTCATGCGAGATGCCAGTTTTTCTGAGGCCATGTTCAAAACCTGTTCCAGTTATTATCTTAGCACAAAAGTAATGCTAAATGGGCATTAAACTATTTTAATATGCAATGTGAGTTCAATTTGGTACATTTCTTATTACTTCTTTTAGATTTAATATGGTCTAACTGAAATCTTTGTCTTGCAGGTCAGAGTACAGCCGTATGTCCTCTACCAGCAGTGAGTACAACTTTGAGAATTTTTTTGAATTGGATTCTCATATTTTCTTTTTTCTGGTTGCTAGTATTTATTAACATCAACCTAATGTTATGATGGACTTGACTTTGACACAGTAAAGCCCCCATTCCTTCTCTTCTTGGATCTATGTCTAGAAACAGTATAGAAAATTAAACTTATTGGATGTTTATGAAGAAAATATGAGCCATGTGTAAAGTCACATGTAGAGCTCACAAGAATGCAAGGCAAAATGAGAACAAAATCTGTAGACACGATGTGGCCAGTGCGAATGGGTCCTTAGCCAAATGAGTTTGCAGGGGTGAATGTCTTTAGAGCTGGGGGATGCAGGAATAATTGAATGCTTATTGTGAGCTGATGCCAAGGAAGCACTTGAGAGCAAATTCTGTGAAGCATTTCTTTGATTTCAAAGACGACAAAGGCTCTAGTAAGTGCCACAGTCTTTCTAGATGTTTACAGTAGCCAGTTGAATTTCAGGTTATCCAACTGATAAAAGATGAATCCTGGTGTCTGGGTTATTTATTCTTTTTCATCAATGCAAAATGTTTTGGGGTTTTGTTGGTTTTTTTTTTTAAGGAACACGGAGTGCTTTTTCAATCCTCTCTACCCACTCCAACCATTTTCTGAGTTGTAGGACATACTGTATCCACAGCACTTTGAAATGCAGTAATGCCTATTCATACACAGCTACTGGTACCTCTTGTCAAAGTGCAAGGTGATGCCTGTCTCCCTGATTCACACCTAGACGAGAGCTTTATTTGTGCCAAGCAAGCAGATCAAAAATTCACAGATGACTAATTGTGTTTTATAATCTGGATCTTTAGGCACCGTGAAAATCAGAGGGGAAGAAAGCTGTCAGTTTTTTCTCATTCACACATTCTGGCTGAAGCGTGGAGAGGGTTATTTTCCATCTCCCATGGTCTTCGGTGGAGGGCTTTTATTGATTTCAACAAGAGCTGGATCAGACAGTGTTTGTAATGTCTGGCTCCTGAGCTGATGTGACTAGCAGGGAGCTCGCTGTCTTTCCTCCATCTGCTCAGTGTGTGTGTGTGTAGCTGAGAAAGAGAGAATTCAGTGCAGCTTTTTCCTCAGTTCCGTTGTTTAAAAGGATTTCTGGTTTCCCGCTGTCGGATGTGATTCTTGAAATGATTGGGAGGCAAAATCCAAGCAATCAACTTTTTCTGTGATAGTAAGAGCATATTGGATTTGACTGGTTACACCAGATGTGTGCCCCACCACCCCCTCAGCTCACAATTTTGGGTGATGGCTTGGGGAATACCCTGCCAGCTTCCTCCACTTTTTGGGTGGTGACTCATAATTACGTACCTAGTAGAAGTGCTTATTTGGCAGAGAAGTTCAGAAGACAAGGTGTAAGTAAAGTATTGCTCATCTAAAATATTGGTTTTGATGCCTTAACAACTATGCATGGCTGCTGCACGTTTCACAAATAAGGGTAAAAAATTACATTTATAAGCCTCTGTTTTTATTCAATGAGCTGTTTGTAAGGGTAATTCTTGGGTTTGTGGCAGCTCCAGTGTGTCCTGCTAACTGTGGTCACCTCAGTGTCTTGCTGGCCACAGCTGTCCAGAATCTGCAGGGATTACAGTTGTATTTCAACACCAGTAATTTGTCAGTACAAGGAGGTATTATCATTCCAGCAAAGACACAAAAAGGTCAGGAGACAGGACAGTCTCCTCCTTTCTCTTTTCTGCTTCCAAGGCAAATTACATTGATAGAGCTTCACAAGTAGCGGTATTTAACTTCGTGTTTTGTGGGGTTTGCATGGTTGGTTCAGTCAGACAGTGCAATAGTAACAGAAGCAGCTACGTAAAAGAATTTCAGTAAAATAGAAATGTTTTCATGTTGGAGGCTGGCAGTCAGGGGGTGCATAGTGCATTTGAAGAAAAGATTATTGGAGAAGAGATATTAGGGAAAAAGGGGTGATTTGGCCATTTTAATTTCTTTGGGAGAAAGATTCAGCAAATGGAATCATTCGTAGTAGAGAAGCAGTGTAATCAAGGATGCTGTGAGGCCCTAACATAATACGGAGTAAGCTGTTGTAAATTAAAAAGCAAAGAATCTCCACTACCTAAAGCTGCTTCATCTGAAGCTCCTGTTCTAATGAAGTGGAGTTTATCTAAACCAAAAGGATTACAGGCTAATTTGGTTTTACAGGGGTCTTATTCGGTGGTACCAATGAGGCTCCAATTTCCATGTTTAATAAATGAACGATCTTCTAAATTTCTGGATGAACTCCACTGGACAACGGTTTTCCACAGACGTGCCAAGAGAAGGATAAGAAAGATTTAGCAGGTGAATTAACTACAGCTGCCCATATCACTTGCTGCGATGACAGCAGCTGAACAAACTGGAGGACTTTGCACCAACGCAGAAGTATACAGGAACCCCACACACCCCCCAAGTCAGAAGTAAAATCTCATCGGCTGCTATATGGCAACGGAAGGATTGTTCTGTACATGCATTATTTCTAGTACTTTTTTCCCCGAAGCATATGGCAGCGGTTATCTCAGGCAATGTTCTATTTCAGCGGTTCAAAGCCCTGCCTGGTGGGTTGGTTGGGCCTTGGGTCTTAGGCAGCATCTCAGTTCTTTTCTTCTTTGCCCTTGTGTCCCGGCTTTGGGTAACCCCAAAATGCTTTTTACTGGCAGCGCGTGTCTAACATTTGTGGGTTTGCACAGCAAGTACTTTGGGAATGGGTACCAAAGTTTGCAGAGCGTGTTTATTTCTACAAGAAAACACAGCAGTTATCTGCCGCGCGGGCTCCGGCTGTTGTCAGGGTGACTGTGTGCCACTTTGCCTTTTCGTATTGAGCAGAGTAAATAGGCCACGCAAAGCTGTCTGCTTGATGCTGGGTTTTGAGCTATTACAGCTTTGAAAGGTTCAGCAGTGTGATTTCAAGGAAGAGCAGTGCTAAATTAATTTTGGCCTTTTTTTTCCCCTGAATTCTGGTGTGTATAGCCACTTTTCCCTTTGTTCTTTAGCAGGAGGCGTGCTTTGTCTTATTAGGATGTTTTGCCCATCAGTGTGCTCTTCATTAATCTAGAAAATGTATTAAGCTTCTTTTTGTTCATATTTTCAATTACGTTTTCAATTACGGTTTTCAATTATCATTAGGGATCACTAATCATACGTGAGAGGGAATTGTGCTAGACACTTGACACACACAGAAGAGACCTTTACCCAAAGTGCATAATACCAAAGTACAAAGACCATAGGTGGCATATGGATACAGACAGTTGGAATCACAAAGAAATAATTAATTAGTGTTGGGCAGCACAATAAGCAACAGTCTCTGCACATCAACATTTCAATTATCTTCAAATTGCTTTGAGCTATGTGTTTCAGGGATGATTTTTGAGCAGGGAGGAGGAGTTTTGATGGGGGCTGCTTATTTCCTCCCCTGCATAATCCTTGCATTTATGATAATGGCTCTTCAGAAAGACTCAAACCAGAAGTGGGCATTTTGAAGCAGGACTTTTGCGATTTGTAACATTTGAAATATTCCATACCTGCTCAGCTCTGGAGCCAATTTAACAAGGTTGTCTTAGAAATAATTGTGGAAGTGAGTGGTGTTTTTTTTTTTATTTAATATTTTTTTCCCCCCTGACATTTTTCAGCTAGGCAATCAGTAGGGAGCTGCCTGGGTACGTGTTTGTACTGTTCCAGCCAGGTCGGTAAATGAAACATAAAAGGGGCCCTGTGGGATAAGATGCAAGTTTGTGGCAGATTTTAGAGCGTTTGAGATAGTAAAACCCTGTAGCACGTGGTGGTTCATGTTGTGGTTCTCAATGAGGTAAAGGGCTTGTTGCTCGCCTGCTTTGCAGTTGGGAAGCTGGTAATTGGCCTGCCCCTGCTCCCCTGCCGTCCCTTCAGCAGCTGGGAAATGATTCGGTCCTTCTGGGGTGTTTTTAGGTTGTTTGTGTTCTTCCACGGTAAACCTGAGAGCTGGGATATTAAAATTTTATTTCCGTGTTGTGCATACTTCCTAACCCAGGGAATTTCACCCATTTTCTGGTTCTAACAATTAAGCTCAAGACGGTTTCTTTTGGCAGATTTACAAATGTGTGGGTTACCGAGCATGTTTCTTTTGTAATAAAATTTACCTGTAAGTTATTTTCTGTTTGGTACTCTGCTCCTATGCTAGCATAAATTCAGGTCTTTGTTTTGAGATTTGGTCAATGTTTTGCCCATGTCGTCTGCCTCAGCTCCCCTGGGCTGATTTTGGACTCTTATTTTCTCTGCAAGTGTCGAGGCTTCTCTCTTTATGGAGGGTTAGTAAGGGCAAGGTTTCTCTTATTCTTGATTCCAGAGGCAGCGTGAGGTGTATCTTACCTCCTGTAAGATACCTTACTTACTGTAAGATACTAATATCTTACCTCCTNGGTTAGTAAGGGCAAGGTTTCTCTTATTCTCGATTCCAGAGGCAGCGTGAGGTGCTAAGGCTGTATCTTACCTCCACGCACCGGCTGTGTGTTGAAACAGGCTGCCCAGTGTTGAAACAGGCTGCCCTAATGGCATTTCAGATGGTAGATTTTTTTCCCTGAGCAGCATTTGCTCTTTTTGCTGGATCTGGCCATGGGGAATGGGAAATCACCTGCACTACAGTCCTTGCTGTTTCTGAAAAGCCCCTTGAAACCCTATGTTTGCATGTGCACCCTGAACTAGTCCAAAATGACATACCGTAATCATCCTCTGTTTTCTTTCAGACTTATTCCCAGTCTTTTTAAGACATCTAGCAATTCTCAGTTAAGACAGTTAGGGTAAGTTAATGGCATGTAGTCAAGTGTCAATATTCAAATAAGAAAAAAAACCCCAACTGTTGCCCAAAAGATAGTGCTGTCCTGAATTTGAGGTAAACCTTTGTTTTCCTGAAGCGGCATTACCTTTTTTTGCTGATTCAGTGCTGTATTCGTCTGCTCTCATTTTGAGTAACTCTGTTTCCTCTGAAGCCAGCTGTGAAGTTAGGGGTTTGCGGCACCCAGTGCCAACGTTAGAAGTAGAAATTAGGTATTTCTATGCGCTGTCATTCTGAGGCCCCATCAAAAGCTGCTCGGCTGCAGATGTAGCCCATCAGGTAGGCTGTGAGGGGTCGGTGTTAGGCCACCTGTCCCCTCCATGCTCAGAGATGGCCAAGGCACAGTTACATGACAGTTTTCACACCACTTCCATACCGTGTGCGTGTGACAATATGCTGCCTCTCTCTTTTGCTCCTTCTGTTTTGTCTCTTTTTCTCTGTCTTACTTTTTTTCCACTGTGGCATCTGCTTCTTGATGTTACCTGGCAAGAATCTTCCTCTTCCCTCTGTATTTGAATTATTAGATTGTAAGCATTGTCGGAAGGAAACGTGAAGAGGAAAATGTATCCCTGAATAAGAGAGTTTCATCCAGCCTAAGCACTAGGTCCTTTATAGAGAAGAGCAAAGTCAGTGTCTCCAGAAGTTCTCCCATTTCTAATTCTTAAGAATTTTTGTTACCAAACACATGAGAGACCAAAGGATCACATCTGTCAAAATAGGCACTAATGGAGCTTTTGACGAAAAACAAAAGATGTAGCCTTCCTGGTTGCAGAGATAACAGGAGCTACGGGAGCATAAGTATCTATAGTATTATGCAGATGTATAGATGCCTTGTAACAATAGCATATGGAGAAATGGCTTCCCGTTACTTGTGTATCGTTTCAAAATCTGACTGTCTTCACTCAACTGTTAAAGGTGATGAAAACCAACCAGGAGCAGGAAGGGAGCTGGCTTTGTTTTGGACTTTTAGAAATCTGTCACAAAGCTAAAATTTCATAATATAGTTGCCTACTTTAAGTTAGGTTAGTTCAAACTGGTTCTGACCCAGGCACTGCTGGACTGGGTATCTTCTAAGTATATTTCTCCAAACAATGTGATGTAATAAGTGTAAGGATATAATTATATTTTTCTACTGCAATACAAAGATACACTGTAGTATATTGTTTCTTATTTCCATACAGAACTGAGATGCTTTTACAATAGCTGGCAATGAGCTGTATTAAATACAATTGTAAAAACAATTTACAGTGGGCTTGCCAGCAGCATGCTGCATTTCCAGAAGGTGTTATTATGAAAGGAAGACTAATTAAAGTATGAGGGAAAATGGAAGAGGAAATTGGTCCCAAATCATGCAGAGCTCTTAGCCTGCAGCATCTGTCAATGTTGCAAATTCAGGTGTTTTATACAGTGTTGAAATCTGAAGTGCCAGCTCCTGTAGAAAATATAGTGAGCATCTTCTGCACGTCTTGCCTGGCCTGTGTTATGCTGCTAGAGGTAAAGAGCAATGCTGTTCCCCGCTGTGGCAGTGTGAAGAAGGAAAATGTCGTTGTTACATGCCACCCAGCAGGTTTTGGCTGTGCAAAACATGTTTATGTGGCTTCTTGTCATCAAATTCTACTGAGATGAAGGAGCAAATGCTTGCGTACAGGATAAGAAGAGTATAATACTGAACCACAGAAAGTTGAGGTTGGAAGGCACTTCTGGGGCTCGTCTGGTCCAAGCCCTCTGCTGAAAGCAGGGGTGGTGAGAGCGGGTTGCTCGGGGCAATGTCCCATCATGTTTTGGATATCTCCACAGCCTCTCTGGGCAACCTCTTCCAGTGAGCGATCACCCTCGCAGTAAAAAAGTTTTTTCTTATGTCTCAACAGAATTTCCTGTATTTCAGTTTGAATCATCAGCCCAGAGCAACATCAGCAGCCCCTGTTGCTCTCCAGTCCCTAAATTGACCTCACAGTTGCATAATTTTTAATCAACTTCTTCCTATTTTGCTATGGTATTTGATCACACAGCACCATCCCCCCTCCCAGCCCCACCAGTATCCAAGTCTCATCCACAAGCATCCACAGATGACGCATCCTGATTTTCAGGCGCTGCAGATGGACCCTTGCCTATGTCGGGAACGGCACGAAGTTATCACTGCTGCCGAGCACCATTGCCTGGAAGCCATGCTGGAGATGTTGATATTGAGTTAACAATGTTATTCATACTTTTGCCTGTCGAGAAGTTGAGGTTAGGATGCTGATCTAGCAGGGTCATAGCACGTTGGAGGTTGGTCTTACTGCACATGGTTATTTAGAAGCATAAGGAGTAGAGAGGAAACATGCCCTTAAAGACATGACTAAAGATGGCCAGTGGCCAGAAAAAGAAAATATAAAAGAAATGAGGCACAGTCCCATGTAAGGACATGCACAAACAGATGTGTAACTGTGCTTGAAATCAAATCTAGATTTGATTTTTGAATGCCAAGTGTGCGGCATTAACCACAAGCTTGCCCTTCCCCTTGTAAAGACTGAAATTCCTGAGTAAATGTATTTAGCTTGGAGTAACCCCTGTATCTCTGTTCTTCGTTAAAATCAGAGCTTCACTCTTTGGGATCATTTAGCACACACCAAACTGTGTGTGCCATGGTTAAATTACTTTCTACTGGCTTTGGACTAGCTTAGGATTTCTGTATCGAGGGGGTATAAGTGTATGAGCAACAGTTACTGGACTAGAGCTATCAAAACTCTGTTTCTGTTGTTTTGTATATTGTTTCCTGACCACATCCAGTCAGGGTTTTTTTCTTGTCATATAGATACACTAGATAAAAAATGGATTAGTTATTAAAAAAATAATAATTCGTATATGAATGACAATCTGAATGTTTTACTAGCTCCTTTTTTAGGCACACATAGTCATAATCAAAACCATATAAGCAAAGATTTCCTCTTTCTCATTATCAAGCATGATTCAGGAGCATAGGAAATCTTTGATAGACACTGACCTATCGAGTGCGACACAATTCTAGTAAAAATTTACGGGAAAGATTTTAGAGGAAGGTAAATTGGATTATTAGGTGATGTGGGTGGAGTTTCCCTCTGTGGAAGTGTTACTGCTGCTGTCCCAGAAAACCACAAGGAACTAGGCAGCCATTTAGCAGGTCTTTTACCCTGAGCAATGGGTTGCAGGAAAGATCTTGGCATTCCAAGTTCAGCTGGTCCAGTGATGAGAATGATCTGGAAATGATTGAGATGTCTGTCTGAATTGTTAAAGCCCAAAGAGGGAAGCTAAAAAAATAAATCTGTCCCATGGCATCTTCTGACTCAGAAGCACTGGTTGTGGTAGAATGGGAAAATCCATCTGATTCACTAAGTCAAATGACAAAAAACTTGTGAAGGCTGAAGCTATTAAGGCAATTTCTACTAAATACGTGCTGTTTTGACAATGCAGACAATTCGTTTCCTTGTTTTATGGCCACAGTACTTTATCGTGGTGTATTTTCTTTAATTTGAACTTTTAAAAATAAATAAATAAAATTTATTTATGCAAGCTCGGTGGGGAACTGGGACATTTGGTCATCAGTGTGTGCCATGTTCTAGAGCAGTAGATGTCCACTGCCTGCCTCATTTTTGTTGCTACCACATATTTGTTTATTAATAGTTTCAGAAAAAAAAAATCTTGTATCTGTAATTTCTAAAAGGTTCATAAAATGTTTACCAGGTGACTCCTGGCTGCCACCATATGGGATCAGGATGAAGTACCAACCGCAAAGCATGCTTTCTATTACTGCTTCCCTTTCCCATCAGGTGGTATTGGGGTAGGTCTTTTGAACTGCACACTGCTGTCAGCTGAAAGGATTATGAGAGTCAAAATAGTTTTCCACTACTGTCAAGTCCAAATGGCTCCTTTGCTGTGACGCTAATATTGTTGGTTGTCTACAGAGACACAAACATAGCAATGCTCGACCGTGCCTCAGGATTTGATCCCGTATTTTTTTTAGATGCGTCTTGAGTGTAGATGCTTTGTTGTGGCTTCTGCCTTCTCTCTGGCTGGGTTTCCCTCCCACCTCTTTGTGATACCAGGAAGGTTTACGCAAAAGCCCAAACTGATTAAAAGAAGAGGTCTGCCTGAAAATTAACACTTTTAGCCAGATCAGTTCGCTGACTGCCACCAGAAGGCACAAACATGATTACTCCTTGTCTGAGGGCTTCTTTTCAGTCTGTGCAGCAAGCTGTTTCAGCTTGCATCTAGACCTGACACATGGGAAGCACTGGAAACACTTAGCTGGGAACAGTAGGGGGAAGAGTGCCAGCGCTGAAGTTTTAAATTGTCTTAAGCCCATCATAAAATCACACTCTCAGTTAACTAGAGTACATTGTGTGAGGTATGGAGCTCATTGTTGGACCAAATTTGTCAGCTGCTCAAGTGTACAGCGTTCCTTAGGTTTTTTTAAGGCAATGTTCTTTCTGCCCTTTTATAAAAAACATACTTTTGAGAATCTCAGCTTTACATAGGAGTTGGATTCTAAGAAAATGTAATGCTTGCAATCAAAGGACTTTGAACAGTATGGTGTTGGATGCAGTTTGAATGCTGACATGCATTGTACAGCTTTTGTTTTACTGGTGATTGCTGATGGGAGTTTTACTGAATTAGTACACATTGCAGCTCTGTACAGAATCTGATATTAATACCAAAGATCAGTGTCTGGGTTCTTGCCAAGTACAAAGATCCATATCTTTCTTTAGGAAAATTTTAAGATTGTGAAGGATGTGCATCTTTGCAAAGCTTAACTCTTCTAAAGTGACAATCTGCATCCATTTGGAATACTGCTCTCTCTGTGTTTCAAATTCAGGCCCTCTTCCCTTCCCTAGCTCCCTAAAAAGTGAGGTGACACTTTTTCTTTTTAATTCTACATACAATATAAAATAACAATACAACAAATTAATGTAAAAGTTGAGCATTAATAATTACTGCACCTTCCCTGTATTTCTGCACTGGACTGAATTTAGCAGCACAGAATCACAGAAATGGTACGAGTTGGAAGGGACCTTCGGAGATCACCTAGTCCAACCCCCCTGCCAAAGGATGCTTACCTAGAGGAGGTTGCACAGGAATGCATCCAGGTGGGTTTTGAATATCTCCAGAGAAGGAGACTCCACAACCTCTTCAGGCAGCCTGTGCCAGTGCTCTGCCACCCTCAAAGTTTTTCCTCATGTTGAGACGGAATTTCCTGTGTTCCAGTTTGTGCCTCTTGCTCCTTGTCCTGTCACTGGGCACCACTGAAAACAGTCAGGCCCCATCCTGTTGACACCCTCCCTTTAGATATTTATAAGCATTGATGAGATCCCCTCTCAGTCTTCTCTTCTGCAGCCTAAACAGACCCAGGTCTCTCAGCCTTTCCTCATAAGACAGGTGCTCCAGTCCCCTGATCATCATTGTAACCCTCCACTGGATTCCATCCAGTAGTTCCTTGTCCTTGAACTGGGGGGCCCAGAACTGGACACAGTATTCCAGATGTGGCCTCACCAGGGCAGAGTAGAGGGGGAGGATGACCTCTCTCGACCTGCTGGCCATGTTCTTTTTAATGCACCCCAGGAGACCATTGGCCTTCTTGGCCACAAGGGCACATTGCTGCCTCATGGTCAACTTCTTGTCCAATATAGCAATATAGACTGTTACATAAAGTCCCATGTCTTACCCCAGTGGTCCAGGCTCATTCGTCCCAGTAGCATCATCAAACTCACTGGGGCAAATCCTGCAAGCAGTAACTCATCATTGTGCTTCGCTCGTGGGTTCCTGATTACTGGTGATTCTTGTGTGTTTCTGAAAGACACAGAATCACAGAGTCACAGAATGGTCAGGGTTGGAAGGGACCTCTGGAGATCATCTAGTCCAACCCCCAAGTGACAATTGCCAGCTGTTTTCCACAGATCAGGAGTACTTTTCAGGGTATATATAAAAAAATTCCTTACTGTTTTTCTTATGGGAATTGGGTCTCCTGTGAGAATTAATCTCTGTGTGATAAAACCATTTGAACCCCTAGATGGGCAAATAGAGGTAGATTGTGGCTTTTGAGTGAAGACAGCTAAGACAGTGAACACAGTTTGAAGATGACAAATCATGTGAATCTGTTTTATGGCATGGACACATGCAGACTGAGACACCAAGACAGCTCTCGAATCATGGTGAACTGTGTGGGAGGGAAGAAGGGAAATGACAACAGCTGACATCCGGGAGAACATCCCTGAAGGTATATGAGTACACCAGCATTTTGGGGTTCTTGCTTTTCAGCAAGTTAGTAGCTAAATCTGTGGTTGAGGACTTTATTGAAGTAAGACTTCAGAGCTGTCCAGAGGATAAGTAGATGATAAGGATTTTTTTTAATTGAAATTCTGATTATTTCTAACACTGCTGTTGCCAATGTAACATATGGTGTCAGAACACCAGGTTGCAAGAGCACCATGCAGCAAGAGTAAAGAGCTCATGAAGCATTTGTGGAAAAATCCTTATCGTGGGGGGTGTTTGTGAGGAGTTGCCAAGCAGTTTGCTTGCTTGCAGTCATGGTGTGAAAAAGCCCACTGTGGGTTCCTACAGTTTGTCTGCATGAAGATCCCATACACCTTCTCACAGTTAGGAGTCTTTTTTTTGCTAGGTGCTTAATGTACAGTAAAGCATAGCCTCTGCTTTGGCATGCCTACGGGCTTCATAAAGCCTAGGTAGAACACACAGACACAGCAATGAGAAGGCTGTAGTGTCAGGGACATGGGATTACACAGCCAGAAACCCGATGTGGCACTCCAGTCCCTTTCTTTTTAGCCTATTTTTGAAAGGAAACATGATGTGAACATGTGCCGTCTTTCTTCACAGAGACACTAACTTCCTGCAGGTATCATCGGAACTGGATGAAAGGCAGTGGGACAAACTTTTGTCTCCCTGGAGAAAAAAGGCTGTAACGTGAGTTGAAGTTATCTCTTCTCCTAATCACAGCTGGACAGTCATGCCATAGGCAACACACACATACCTTTATACCAAGTGTGAACTGCTCCTTGTCTGCCAGGTAGTTAAGTAAGAAATCTGCAGTACTGTGAACGAGGAGATCAGGGAAATAGGGAGTGGGAGTGTATCTGTGGTGTAAGAAGTCCCTGACTCTTCACCTTGCTATGAGCAGTCAGCAGCCTGACTAAAGGACTCAAGGAAGTTAGTTTTGGAGGATGTAAAGGAAGACATGACAATCACATAGTTCAAGAGCCTTTCTTCCATAACGCTCATCACAAAAGCATATCTCATTTGTTGACAAAGTGGTACAGCAAGATAAGATGCTAGAACAAGAATGATCTTCAAGATAAGCATGTAGGCCCACAAACTTTTAATCCAATTTTAGTTGCATAGCTGAGGTACCCAAGATGGAAGTGGAGTTCCTTGGTTCCCACTGCACTTGTGGACAGTGGAGAGTGATTGGCCTTATCTAAGTTTTGATTCTGTCTCTCACCATGGACTACCAAGGAAGCCCAGGACAGCCAGCCTCCTGCTGGAAGGACATCTGTCAGGTACCTCACCTTCATAGAATCATAGAATGGTTTAGGTTGGAAGAGACCTTAAAGATCATCTAGTTCCATGGGCAGGGACACCTTTCACTAGACCAGGTTGATCAAAGCCCCATCCAGCCTGGCCTTGAACACTTTCAGGGATGGGGCCTCCACAACTTTCCTGGGCAACCTGTTCCAGTGCCTCACCACCCTCACGGTGAAAAGTTTCCTCCTAATATCTATTCTAAATCTCCCTTCTTCCAGTTTGAAGCCATTTCCCCTCGTCCTATCACTACATGCCCTTGCAAAAAGTCCCACTCCACCCCCCTTCAGATCCTGGAAGGCTGCTATAAGGTCTGCCCAGAGTCTTCTCTTCTCCAGACTGAAGAACCCCAACTCTCTCAGCCTGTCTTCACAGGAGAGGTGCTCCAACCCTCTGATCATCTTTGTGGTCCTCCTCTGCACCCACTCCAACAGGTCCATGTCCTTCTCATGTTGAGGGCCCCAGAGCTGGACGCAACATTCCCGGTGTGGTCTCACGAGAGCAGAGTAGAGGCACAGAATCACCTCCCTCGACCTGCTGGCCAGGATACAGTTGGCCTTCTGGGCTGCAAACACACATTGCCAGGTCATGTTGAGCTTCTCATCAACCAACACCCCCAAGTCCTTCTCCTCAGGGCTGCTCTCAATCCATTCTCCACCCAGCCTGTGTTTATGCATGGGATTGCCCCAACCCAGGTGCAGGGCCTTGCGCTTGGCCTTCCGTGGGATGACTCTGGGCCACAATGGTTGTGTTTCCTATGAAGAAAGTGAGGGTCGTATGGTTCTGAAGGCAAGCCGAGATGGCAGTCTTGGCACCATAGACCATATGACTGCAAACAGGAGGGCAAGTGTCAGCATGCAGCTGCATGATCAGCTTAAGATGTGTAGGTACATATGTACCCAGGCCAACATAAGGGATTGGGCAGGAGTGCATGGAGAGGTGAAGGATGTGAGATGGTCCCTTTCAACAGCAGCTTAAGTTGATCATGAAAGGTTGCCCTTGGGCATGTAGCTGGTGGGGGAGGAATGAGAATTCACTGGGGGCTGTAGCACAGTGGGGAGTTTCAGCAATTGCTGCACCATCTAGCAGCAAAGCTACCACATGGTGAGATCTGCCATTGCTTTTGCTTGATCATGCAGGGCCTCTGTGGGCATTAAGTCTCACTTTTAGGTAAGATTCATTCCCACAGGGTTGGCTGCATGCTGTACAATAAGGGCAATAACACCTCGTAAGACTGTTCATATTAATGTACCAGAGAAAGCTTTTTATCTCCATCAGGCAGATAATGGGCTTAATTTTCAAGCTTTATTTTTGCTCAAGACTTTTTTTTTTTTTTTGGTTCTACAGCAACTGAATAACAGCACAGAGAGCCTATCTCATGTGCCCAACTGGAGGAGCAGACTGACCATTTTGCCATGCTTGTTGGTATGCTGGTCTGCTGCACGTTGTCTATACCACCTTAGTACGGATGGAGGAGTGAGCATCCTGGCGCCATTATCTCCATTAGAGAACATTCAACTGCAGCTCCGCCGGAAAATGCTGCTCTGATGGGAGCGTGAAAGAGGTTTCTCCACTTGTTGCTGTGCTGTGCAGAACAGCCCCTTTCTTTTTGCCTCTGAACATCCTTCCTGAGTTTGAGGTGGTGTGCGAAGCAGGGCATGCTGAGAAGCACATTATCCTGCAGCCCTGCATTTGTCAGATGCTATTAAACAGCAGGGAAAGAGAACGGAGGAGCTGGTGAATCTGTCACATCCTGCTTGTTCAAAAGATTATTGATGCTGCATAATTCATCAAAGCATGACCTAGCAGTGGGTTCTGCTGCCAGAGGTGGCCAGTAATCACTTCTGTTGCAGCTGCCCATAAAATAATGCTTCTTGTTTATGAAAATAGCCTGTCTTTGTGTCTGCCCATGAGCCTTTCAATTGATACACCTAAAACGGTCAGTCTTGCCTTGGATTCAGATAAAATGTGAAGGTCCTTTTCAGTGAGAAATGCCACCATTTTGACATTTCTTTGTGTTTTGGAATGGGATTGAAATAGGGAAATATTGACATTTTATGTGCAACAGAAATCCTAGGAAGTTTCAACTAGGAAATATTATAGTGCTTTTTTTCTGACATTATTTATACAGTGATTTATTATTTTTTTTACGTTCCCACAGTTGAAATATTTTGATTTATTAACAAATAACAAAATATGCTGATCTGCAATGTTCAGTTTTGAATTATTTCATTACTTCCTGATAACAGTTATTTCCTAATAATGAAGTACTGCTCGATGAGAGTTGCAGTTCAGAAGCTTGGCGCATTCCCTCTGACCCTCTCCCATTGCCTGATTTACATCTCCTGTAGTGCATCATGCAACTTGGTCAGAATGAAATGTGAAATCTTACAGCCTGATGTAGTGACAAAGGAATCAGAGAGGTTCAGGCGTTGGTTCCCATGAAACGGCATGCCACAGCGGGACAATGGAAGTTTGTGTTCCAGTGTTCAGATTCTCGATGCAATACTGTGGGTCAGCTAAAAAAAATATTTATGTCAAGTATTTATAGGTTGAATACTTCCTCTGAGTTTCTTGGATGGAAGATTGGAAATGTAGGCGGCTAGAAAATTGAACATATCTGCCACAGTTTGGAAATGCACTTTCCTATGCACGAACTGGGGCCGGGATCCAGTCTGCCTAAAATCTCTCTTTGCCATAGACTCCATCCTATCTCACATACTTACCACGTTTGCCTAACCCTGTAGGTAACTCTTCATTAAATATCTCCTGGTGAGTCTGAGAGGTCTTTAGGTCTGTATCTTGATTCACCAACAGAGGGTTAGGAGAGACATTTCAGGGAGAACAGGTACTTATCTCCTTCCTAAGCTCTCCTAAGGTTCAACAAGGCCAAGTGCTGGGTCCTGCACATGGGTCACAACAACCCCATGCAGCGCTACAGACTTGGGGTGGAGTGGCTCAAAAACTGCCTGGCAGAAAAGGACCTGGGGGTATTGGTGGACGGCCAGCAGAATATGAGCCGGCAGTGTGCCCAGGTGGCCAAGAAGGCCAACAGCATCCTGGCCTGTATCAGGGATGGTGTGGTGAGCAGGACTAGGGAAGTGATCATCCCCCTGTCCTCGTCACTGGTAAGGCCCCACCTCGAGTACTGTGTTCAGTTTTNCTCTCCAGCCATTCCCCGCCCAACCTGTAATTGTGCTTGGGATTGCCCCGACCTAGATGTAAGACCTTGCATTTGGCCTTATTGAACTGCATGAGGTTGGCTTGGGCCCACCTCTCCAGCCTGTCCAGGTCCCTCTGGATGGCAGGAATATTATATCTGGATATTATATCCTAATATCTGGATGGATATTAGGAAAAATTTTTTCACTGAAAGGGTTATTAAACATTGGAACAGGCTGCCCAGGGAGGTGGTGGATTCACCATCCCTGGAGGTGTTTAAAAAAAGGGTAGATGTGGTACTTGAGGACATGGTTTAGAAGTGGTTTTGTCAGGGTAGGTTAATAGTTGGACTTGATGATCTTAAAGGTCCCTTCCAACCTCAGCGATTCTATGATTCTATGATTCTATGGGCTATTTTTAGGCAGTCAGTGGATTTACAGCCATATCCACTGGAGAAGCCTGGAAAATCAGACGTCATCAAGACTGCTGGAGGTGATGACTTCTCCTGAAATTAAAAAAAAAGAGGTCCGAGCACTGCTCCAAGAAGGTACAGGTCCTCGTGCAGGGCAGCTCCAGGGAGAATGCAATCTGGGCCTCTCACAGCATAAAAGAGGGACCAGACTGCCAGGTCATGTCCAGATAACCCAGTAACTGTTCTGCTGGAGCCTGGTGTGCAAGAGCCCTGGGGTCAAAAACCAACTGCAAGAGGGTGACTTCTCTAACCTAGGGTTATTCAGGTGGCATGGGAGAAAACTCTGCTCGTTTCTTCTAGGGACATTTTGCCTCTTGTGTGGTTTAATGTAAAATGCATACCTGCTCCAGGGAGAAGGAGTTGTGGCTCCAGTTCCCCGTACCTCCAGATGAGCCTAGCTGCTTTGCAGCTGCCAGGGCTGCTGACCTGAAGTTACACCTGCTTGTGCCTGGTTTGGGCCAGGAGCTCGGCCTTCCTGGCCAGCTGCAGCAAAGATGGTGTCACCAGAGAGGGTACCTCTCAGGGGCGGTGGGTGCCACCTCCACCCCAAGGACACAGAGCACTTAACCCATTGCTTCCCACTTCATCCATGGGTGTATATGTCATTAGATCGCCACTGTTGTCGTAGCTGTCCCGCTAGCCCCTCTGGCCAGGGCAGCTCTGGATGCCCAGAGGGTTGTCTTGTGCAGGCACCGCTGTTCCCTACAGAGTGAAGGGGGAGGAAAGGAATTAGGAAGGCAAGATCATCCTCCGCAGGATGCACTCAGCAGGATGCACATAGGCAACTGGGCTAGACAGACAGGTACTTGTCCTTTCTGTCCCCAAGACAAGGCAGCTTGAATTTCGGTGAAGTCGTACCAAAATGAGGCAGCTGGCACGGACAGATGTGACAGCACCCACTGCTTTCTGTCAGGTTGTCTTTCTGATGAAAAGATCCTGGTTTCTGGGCAGGGAAAGGAGGGGAGGAAGAACCACAGGGCAGGAGTGCCATTCTGCTTTGCAGGACTTCCTTTTTCCTCCGTTCAGCAATATTGCGTCAGCAACAAAATAAAAATAATACGTCGAGAAGGACCCATCCAAAGCTCAGTCATAAAATATCTGGCCACCTGCAGCTCCCAGCTTTAGGACATCAAGTGTGACAGCCCCGCAGCATTTGGGCTGACTGTTTGCTTTAACCTCTCGTGGGTGGTTAATACTACCTAACAGAGGAGTAAAAAGTTTAGAATTGTAAAATACTCTCCCAATCCTGGTAGTAATTACCTCTTAGCAATGTTAGTGCTTTGCCAACTCAAAGAGAACTAATCCCCTTCTGTCATAGGAAAGAAAAAAAAATGTAATAGCTGTGAGAACTGTGGAGCTTATTTTCAAATAGATGCCTCAGCATTCTGATATTTTCTGTGGGATTAACTAGTAACACAGGAAGGCTAATACATATGCAGAGCTTTCATTTGCTTCTGTGACAATTTGCCTAGGGCAAATTGAACTGTGTCATGAGAAATGGTGTCGTTTCCCCCCTCCCTTCCTTGTCAGTTGAAGCAAAAAGACTTGTTAGTAACATAGAAACAATTTACAACTTATCATCAGTTCAGGGGAAGTTTCTCTTAGCTCCTGGCCTCATATTTCTGCTTTTCTTATGTTTCTCTTTTTCTTACCAAAACAGAAAGGGCTGCCATTTTATAAGCACAGAAGCCACATAATGAAAGGTGTAGAAGCGTTGCAGTAAAAGCATCTTTGCTAACATCAAATAGATACTGAAGCTCTTTCTGTACTGATTTCTTACACTTTTCCCCCTTTCAGCATAGCTGCTTCTAGCTCAAAAAAAAAATAATAAAAAAAGATTATTTGCTCTGCTGTACATATAACCCTGGCTCCTAACGATGGCTTTGTGCCGTGCTTTGGTGGTCTTCTGAGGCTGCCTCTGAGAGCATCTGGTGCTGATGGGCACGGGCAGCGATGGCTGCAGAATACTAATGCCGGGGCTGGCTCCCACAAGGCTCCACTTTTGAAAAATGCTTTGGCCATTCAGCGGCCGTGCACCGTGCTGAGCAACAGGAGGGCAGAAAAGCCATGCTTGGGGATTTTTTTTTTTTCAATGCAGAGCAAGAAGCCGACAGGACCGATGGCTCTTGTCTTCGCGTTGTTGTGCCCAGGCTTCTTTCAGAGCTGCAGTCATTTATATGCATAAATATCAAGGCTGTCACTTGTTGCAGGCTTTGATAGCATTTGTGTAACAAAGGAAACAGAGGGAGAAAAAAGCTGAACATCTTCTATTCCAGTCTTAGAAAATGAATGGCTGCGTAGCTATGGCGATTACTTTCTTTCTGCTTTTATTAGATCACTGTTCTCTGCAATTTGTTTTCCTTCCTGTCCTGCTGCCCCATGTAAAGGACCACGAGAGGACCTCCCCCCACACCCCCTTTGTCTTTCTCCCACGCTGTGACTATCCACAGGGGATATCTCAAAGAATTACCTACCGGTAACAATTGCCACAGCAAAGCTTCTTGCCATATACTGACACAGATATTTTTTTTGCTTCAATTTTTTTCTTCCATTAACCATCTGACAAAGTCAATCCACATCATCCTTTTCATGCAGAGATACAAGAACTCTGCTGTAATTGTATTTGAGGTGATTTACTTGATTTTTCTGTATCTCCCTCAGGCAAAATGCATGCTTGCTGTTTGCTCTGCATACCATATCTTTCTGCAGCTTCTAAATTAAGGCTGATGGTATGTTTGCTGGTCATCTCTGGAAAGCTCTGCAGTTGCATCTAGCTTTTCTCTGGGTCTTGCAGCTATTCTGTGTTGAAAGACAACTAGAATACACTACTTGTATAATACTGGTTTTCCATTAAAGCCATTGCTGAAGTATCACAGGAATGTTATTCCGATGCCAGGAGGGAGGAGGGAGAGGTTCATACTGATTGCCAATAGGAGGGGAAACAGCCTGTGAGACAATCCCCCTATTAAATGTGGTCTGCGCAATGAAAAGCTTGGGAAGCCTTTCTAAGGCTTCACACATTTAGGCTTTGTGCCCAGGCTCGGGGTCTGAGTTTCAGAACATCACACAGGGGGAACCATTTCAGCAAAAATATCCAGATTACCTGGATAATTTACTAAGCTGTCTTGGATCTCCATTCACATGCATCTTTATTGGCATGCGACTCCAGCAGAACAGAAGTGACAATTTCTCCCCTGCCCTCCAACCAGCCGTTGCTCTGCTTCTGAGTTATCAAAGAGGTTTCAGGGACAACAACAGATAGAGCCCCCGTGAACATTCCCAAGGCTAACTAGAGGTTTCTGTTTTTCCCCTGAGCAAGTGTAATTTTGTGTGCTTCGTGATTTTACCAGTCTTCCCTAATCTTATAATAAACCTTGAAGCAGTAGTATTATAGTCTTGATGGTCTGAAGATATAAACAGTGCAGGGTTTGTAGAGACAAGTAATATCTTTTCCTGAAGAAGGACTTGTGTGCCTGAAGGCGTCTGTTTTTTTTTTTCCCAACTGTATCAGTTGGTCTAATAAAAGATATTACCTCTCCCTACAAACTTTGTCTTACTTATTAAAACAGTTGCCTCCAGGACACAGAACACTCTTAACTGGGTGGAAAACTCCGATGTCTAGGTGATAGAGTGGAGTTCAGTGGTGTGATTTCCATGCCCCGAGCCAACTGGCACAAATTAAAACAAGGTGGGATGAACACTGTCCACCCTGATCATTCTGCACATCATTAGTGTCCCTTTCACCCACACTCTACATCAGTATTTTTGTCTTTCCTACCTCTCAGCTGTATGGAGCACCTCTTTTCTAGCACAGAAATTCACATTGGGTAACATCTTTTGGATGCTACCTCGGTAGAAACAGCAACTCTTACAGTACACTGGATGAAACTTCTCGGTCTTCTGATTATTTTCTTGGTTGCTATATCTCTGTACATTAGTTTACTGCAGGTGAACTTGAGAGAGATGAAAAAAAAAAAGCCCAGTGTGACTGAGTAGGTGGTTTCTCCTTTAAGAATCACCTAAATGTTGGCAACTTGGTTACAAATCTTAAAGGATATTTTTCTTTTTATACTCTCAGGTGAACTTTCTGTGGAAGGCATACAAGACCCATTTCTTGTTAGTGTGCATGTTATCGCAGACCCAGGTGAATCCAAGACTCTTCAGCAAGCCATCGATAAGCTTCTAGCCTGGATCCATCCAGACCTCCAGCTGTTTCGAGTCTCAGAAAGACGAGCGCCCAAGAAGCGCAGGAAGCCAGGTAAGGCTGGTGTTTCTCAGCCAGCCCTTGCCGTCATTTTGTTTCTGCAGGAGGAATATGGAGAAGAACCCATCTTGCAGCTCCACGAAACCTTTCAGCGGCCACCTTGGCGTTACCACCACACAGAGAGAGTGCACGGGAAGTTCCTCCCTTACATGCCATGCAGCCAGGACTTTTACACTTTGGCTCCAGAGACTCCCCTGTGGGCCATTCGCCCAGTGCACTACGGGAAAGAAATTATCCGCTTCACTATATACTGCAGGAGTGAAAACTTTGTTGACATTTTGAAACTGTACGAGTTAATACTGAAAAGACCAGTGTGTCAGAAAAAAGCGGACTTTTGCGTTTTTCCCATCTATTCTAACGTGGAAATAGACATCCAGTTTTCCATAAAAAAACTTCCGAAGGGCCAGGTGCCGATGCCGACAGAGTCAGCGGTGCTGGAGTTCAGAGTGAAAGACGTGGGGCAGCTTGTGCCTCTCTTGCCCAACCCTTGCAGCCCCATCAGTGAAGGCAGGTGGCAGACAGAAGACCACGATGGAAACAGGATCCTTTTGCAGGTAAGCTCAGTACACAGGGAAACAGAAGCACATTTATTGGGTTTGCGCAGGAAAGCTTAACCTTCAATGGCAACCAGAAAAGGAGGCTTTTTTTTTTCTCTCTCTATCCTAGCGGAAAAGAGAAGAACAGTACCACTAAAGAAAGAACTTGAAAGGCCTTGCTGTGTGTGTAACTAATCAGGAAAGCAGTGGATGATACTATCCAGATATCAGTCAACCCCAGTTTATGCAAAGAGCGATGTGAGATGAGGTAGCTGTTTAAAAGAATGAGGAGAGAAGGAATTATGAGCCCGAGTAGAGAAATGATGGCTGATGGGTGTAGTTTTATAAGAAATACGGGCACAGAACTGACAGGGGTTTATAAAATAGCTCTCAGTTATGAGATTTTTATGGGAGACAAGCAGAATTCCTGATGGTACTCATTATTTTCTAGCATCACAGAGTGACAAACTGCATCTCTCTTTTGCACAGTGATTATCAGGATGGGGAGAGAGGTGGTGAAGGAAAAGAAATGCACCCTAAAGAGCAGCCTAAGAGAGCCATTCCCACAGACTCTCCTTTTGAACTAATCACAAGTGCTCGTAACCAAGTCCTGAAAGAGAGTTTATTTGTTAAGACGTCTGTAGGCACCATATCTGGGCAACGTACCGGCATGCTCTGCTTCACTACACCCCATCCGAGGGAGATAAAGGGGATAACAAGCAGCAAGCTCTTAATAGCTGCCTGCCCTGCAGAGAAGGGTATCTGTGGCAATCCAGAGCCAGGTTAACGTGCATTCCTGCACTGCGGAGGTATTTATTTATTACGCTTACAAATACTTAAAGGGAGGGTGCCAGGGGGATGGGAACAGTCTTTTTTCAGTGGTGCCCAGTGATAGGACAAGAGGGAACGGGCACAAACCTGAACATAGGAAGTTCCATCTTAACATGAGGAGGAACTTCTTTACTTTGAGGGTGGCAGAGCACTGGAACAGGCTGCCCAGAGAGGTTGTGGAGTCTCCCACTCTGGAGACATTCAAAACCCGCCTGGACGCCATCCTGTGCAACCTGCTGTAGGTGACCCTGCTTGGGCAGGGAGGTTGGACTAGATGATCTCCAGAGGTCCCTTCCAACCCTGACCATTCTGTGATTCTGTGATTGCTGCTTAGCGTTCCAATCAAGGAGCACAGACCCTCACCTTTGGAAGACTGTTGTTCAGATTTCGAAGAAAGGTATTTTTTTTAGTGAGTTGCATTTGTGAAGCTTGTCAAATTGTCCGACCTTGTGTCTGTGGAAGAGGCATTGTGGGTGCCATCCTTCCACTGTACGGACCTCCCAGCGTGCAGGGAGGTGTGTGCACCCCCCCCCCCCCACAGAACAGTGCCTCTGAGTTTGTAGCTCCTGGAACTGAAAATCCAGGAAAGGGGGGCGTCTGTGCTCTGGTGAGTCACATCCAAGTGGTGGTGAAACCTTTCGATGCCGCTTTGCAGATGCTGCCCATAGATACACCCCATGCCAGAGCTGAACAGCACACGTGTAGGGCTCAGGGGGCAATTCAGCTTCCCTGCCCATCTGCCAAGGTAGTCAGCAATTTGTCAGGGTTACTACTTGCACTTGTCTCTGTTAGCCTGAGATAACTTAAGCTTTCAAGAGCCATCACGGAACTTTTACACAGCAGCCACACTCTCCTACGTCCCCCTTTCCCCTGTTCTTTTTCAGGAGGTTTCTGCTATGTCATATAACTGGTTTATGGGATCTTGCAGCGGGTTTAAGTAAATTGAAGTAAGGTTAAAAAAAAAAATAGGGCTTCTAAACAAGGTTTTTATTTCAAAACAGCAAATTTTCAGAAATTACAGGTGCCAGGCAGTACATAAGTAAAGCGAGACTTGCTGAACAGCAGGCTGAGGTAAACCCTGCAAAGAAAATCAGAGTAAGATTTTAGCTGTATGCACCAAAACAGAAGAGCGAAAGCCTGCTAAGCGTGGCCTCCAAGTGCAATTAATTTTCATTTGTGTTCAATGAGGATGATGATGCTGAACAGGAGGGCAAAATGGCAAACAGGAATGAAGTTACAGAAATGGAAATTATCACATTGGAAGTGTGGTGAAGCAAAAGAAGTTTAATTTATGCAAAATGGGGGGAATCAGAGACTTTGGATCTAACTTAGGTGATTGTAAAGTCATGAAGGCTAAGTCCTGGTATACAGGTTTTAAACAAGTCTCTACAATGAGAAGTGGAGCTCTATAACTATACCAACAGGAAAATGTCCTGTTTGTACTCAGATGACTACAAGCCACCAGTGCAACATGGCCATGAAAAGAACAGTGCAGTCTCTGGTGTGTACCAGAGTTAGTGTCCCCTAAGGTGTACGGGAAGTGCTTGTGCCATCACACAAGGTCCCCTGGGCTTCACCTGTCTTCAGCCCTGAGCTCCAGAAAGGTGACTTCAGAGAGGTGTGGGTACAGGGAAGGGCTCCCACCTCGTGCAGAGGAATGGAGAGACTGTCTTACAAATGGAACCTGGAAGAACAGGGTCATCTGAGCCTGGCCAAAGTAAATCTGAAGGGGACTCTGACAGCACTCAGGAAAGATACCAGAAGGTAAACGGCAGGAGCAGGAAAAGGCTGTTTCACTAAATGACTCCTCTGGCACAGGAACAAAAACCTGTCGATAAATAGATTTAAGCTAGCAGTTGTACATATTGATGGCCAACTACATACCAGCCACCCAGCAGGTGCAAACAGGTTAATACCCTAATTCAAGACAGGATGGTCAGTTAAGAAAAAGGGATTATATGATGGAGCGTGGGTTATGAGAAACACTGGATTTGGTGATCCATGGACTCCTTATATTCTTTTAACTCATTCTGAGTTCAAAACAATTATAGTGTCTACCTTTTAAAGTAACAGGACTATATTTTCACTTCTCACCGAGTACTGCTATTAACAATATTATCAATACCACAGTATTGGTAATAACTCTCGCTTCTTTGTTATATGAACCCAAACAATGACCTCCTAGTATTCTGCTGCTTGCACATCAGTTGGTATTTAGTAACCGTCAGAATATTTTTCTTCACTTCATATGCATACTGCACCTTTTTACAGATTAAAATTACCAGTTATACCCAAAATGGTAGATTAACATCCCTGTTAAATTACAGGCAGTGTTTAATGTTTGAAGTTTGAATATATCTCCATGATTAGACTAACAAGATGTGACCTGTGTGTTTTTCTTGGTGTGCTTACAGGGACTTGGATACTCGCCAGCCAGATTGATCCGTGTTCTTAACCCATTTTGCAAATGCAATTACCAAGGGGCTTAGATAAAGTCAGTGCAAGAGAAAATAAAGTTATTCATGGGCAGGATAAGTCTGTTTAATACCACGGAAACTATTCCTTCATTTGCAAGGAAGCCCTTCAAAATTATGTTCTCACAGCAGCTTTTCCACATTGGCAAGTTAGCTCCAAGGCTGCAGCTATTTACCAGCTGAGGCAAAGGGTAAGCTTCAGCTGGCTTTAGCGTGAGCAAGGCTTAAGAGCATGTTTGCATCCTGTGGGAAGACACCCACAGTGCTTCAACCAGTGCTAAGCCCAGAAGCAGGAGCTCTGGGGAGCTCTTGTCAGAGCAGTGGCGAGAATATGTAAATGATGTAGCTAAGAATATACCATATAGTGGTATACTGAATAGACTGCCAGTTTTATAGGTCTTGTCCAAATTCCTGGCTGCCTCTGGGCATAATCCGCACAGAGACGGCTGAAGTGCTAATGAACTTGCACGGCTGGCAGTGCAACGTGGGAAGCAGGTAAGGTTAATAACTGCTGGGTTGGCTTAGCCATGCATGCTTGGGAACCAGGGATAATGAGCAAAGAGAAGAAAATGCGGATGACTTCTTTAAATTACAAGAATGTCTTCGGATAGGGTAGAAAGGTACGTAAAAATAGCATTTTGGCAGAATTTTCTAGCTGCTCTGCTTGAGGGGGAACATGCACACATACTTGGGAGGAAGGTGGGCGACAGCAAATGAATATCTCAGCCAGGTAGTGACTCAGCACTTAAACATAAGATCTACTGCCATTTTACATGCCAAAGGGTACCTGAAACACCCTGAGGAGGTCTTCTGGCAGATCAGACTCAGGACTTACAGGAGTGCTGTGCCCTCCTGGAATGGCGGGCAGGCACCTTAGGAGATGCCAAAATGGACCAAACACCTATGTTCAGGCACCTGATTCACCCTGTAATAACAATTTCTTGCTGAAATCCCTTCCCCTCCACCATCTCTAGGACCAAGAAAGAAGCAGACATAAACAGAAAGCCAAGATAAATAAAAATCCCAAGAAACGTGTGGTTTGTGATGAGTCTTTGCTAATCCTGCTTGAAACAAGGTAGGGAAATCTGTCATTGTAAGGCAATTATTGTGCTAATGACCCTGTACTGTTTATGGGATGGCTATTTTCTGCCTAGTCTTGTTTTATAGAGCATCTCTGCAATAATAATGCAAATGTTAACTGATCACAGCTTTTAGTTCGAGGGATTTTTGAGACGGTGTGCTGAGGTAGTTGGCCAATGTTCTTCTTACCTATTCCCGGCAACCATAATCTTGAATTCAGAAGCAGCGTAGTCATATTTAGGAAACATGGTTTATTACCTGAAGCCTTGGTTCTGAGAAAAGATTGACTGTGGACCCAACCATTAAGTCTCGTTACCCTGCTGGTGTGCTACCTGCAAGCTCAGGTCTCTGCTACCTTGGAGATTTCTCCATCACTTGGTGTACGAAATGAGTACTCTAGATCTATGGTCAGGCTGTAGTCATCCCCTAACCTTTCATGATGTCAGCTGCAGTCATTTATGTACCAGATCAGTACGTTACTGTTGAATACATCCTTGGAGTTGCCAGAAGTCAATCTGGGGGTGCAGATGTCTGCCAGCTGCACGCACAAAGGCATTGCGTGCTAGGCATTTGCAGTGCAAAATGCCTGAAGATGGGAAGCAGCATGAAGGTTACACGCCTACACGGGCATCGGCAAACATGTTATACAGAAAAAAGAATCACAAGCTTATAGCTGAAAACCTCTTTGTTTATTCAGTGTAGTACATACAGGTGTCTGTGGGAGTTGTGAACTCATCTCTTCATTCCCTTTTGTCTGGGGCCACAAGAACAAAAGTGCCTTTATTTCCCTCAGCTTGCTTAAAACATGTACATTTCTGCATGAAAAGTACGGTTGCAGTCAAACCTCACACTCAAGCTAGCTGAATACGGAAATCAAAGAGATTTTTCCATGATGCACAACTGACCTAATGTGTTTTAGGCTGAGAGGAGGCAGCAGAGACAGTGCCTTCTTAACGGAGTGCTGGAGACTGGCCATAACCGAAGCTCAGTGAAATGCTTCAGGAAATGCAGAAAATATCCTGTCTTAGATATGTAGGCAGCAGGGTGGGTATTACTGAGCAGTTGAGGTCAAAATAATTACAGGATCTGAGATTAGGACAAAGCTTTTCCTTTTCCTCTCCCAGCCCCAGCTGAGACCAAGGGAAACATTTCACTCTCCTCCGCAGCACAAGGAATGGTTTGCCTCTCAAGCTTATCTTGGCCAAGGAGAGGCAAATCTCGGAGGCTCAGGATCCACTTCTGTTTCTGTTGAGAGGTTTAGAACACAGATTGGTGTGGTCATGGTTGCGCTTGCTTCAGCTGACCCACCAAACCCTGCCAGACCTCACCTGCCTTTCGTCTCTCCAACGCCAAGTAGTGTTCCTTCTCCTTCCCCTAGTTTCCAGTTTGGGTATCTTGATGGTCATCCAGCATTCATATGATCTTGATAAAACATGTAAATAGTCTAGGAACATTAGGCAATCTGCCACCATTTTAGGGGCCTTGGGCTTTTTGGCACCTCTGTCTCATGCCCCTGCCTGAAGCATAGAGCAATTTAGTTTCCTGAAAACTGAAATGCTTTCATCTGCCGAAAGTGTCAGCAAGCTCAGTAAAGAAATGGCTCAACGATTTGTAAAATGATGAACACAAGGTCAGACTGGGTGATATAATGTACCCTTGTAGTCTTAAATTCACTTAAATCATCTCGTCCCTGTTACTCAAAAGCATCACCAACTACAAGCACTGGGAAATAAAGGACAGAAAGTGCAGTCCCACTACTGCAGTCTCGAGTCACTACAGTTAAGTACAAGTAAAAGAGAGAAGGGGGAGCAAGGAAGCGGAGAAGGGAAAAAGGAAAGACAAAAACAGGCAAAGAAAGGGCACTTTTGCAGAGAGCAGTTTGGTCTGCGAGACGGAAAATGGAGGTGAGAAAAAAGCTTTGAGCTTTCTTGAATTAATAGTGCAGATCTGAACACAAAGAGGAGGAAAGACAAGAAAAGCAGCAAAGACAAGCAAGGATGTATAAAGGGCACCTCTACAAAAATTACTTCTACTTTCTGTTGAAAGTGCTGAAAATGAGAGTCGTTTGGATTAAAAATTTACTTAGTCAAGGGAGGTGCCTTAAGCTGATTTAATTAATCTGTAAGTCTAATACTAGCCTTCTGGTTTTAAAAATCTTCCACTCTATATTTCCTTTCCTTTTAGTGCCTTAGGTGTTTGATTCTTCTTAGTGCTAATGGTTGGGGTTGGTGGGGACACAGCTGCATCAGTCACTAACACAAATAGGAGGTGATTTTTTTTCTTCATCCCAAGGTACTTTGTCTTGTCTGTTAGTACAGTTATCTTTCATGGCATAGTAAGATCTCTGGTGACTATGTACATCTAGCAAAAACTCTTGAGAGTGAATATGTTTAACGCTACAAGACACTCACCTGTTCTAGTTTTACAAACACTTTTCAAATATATTCAACTCAATTTTAAATTTAATTTCTGTATTTTGCCTGTTAACATTCTGCCCTTCTGAAGACATTTTGCCTTTCAGGTAAGACTTACTATGGTGATACTGAGGACTAATCTCTGCCACTTTTTTCTCTAGTTGATTCTTTTTTATTATTATTTCTGTATCAATCCCACTGGTTTTAATAGAATTAAATAAAAACACCGTCGCACTCCTGTTGAGCAAGGTGGGCGAAATCTGGGCTTGAGGTGGTGATGCCATTGCTGTGCTGGCTGTTTGGCTGGGTTCTGGCCTCAGCAGAGCCCTGCTGGCAGTGCTTAATACAGATAATGCATAATGAGATCACTCTCTGCTTTCTTAAAAAGCAGATAACTTAAAATAGACTGCAGGAGCATTCATGGATTTTTCTTGCCAGGTATAGGCAGCCCAAGCAAAGTCGAAAGTGCATTTCTGCGAGGTTCACCCCAAGTTGTTTATGGCATTCCCGGATATTCGTCATGAAATTCTTCTGCGGCCCATTGTAATACACAAAGAGTTTAAATCCCTCCAGGCTTCACAAAGATTTGTGCAGAGATTATAAATGAGCAGCAGATTAGCACCAGATGAAAAAATCTGTTCTGCTAGAGAGCTTATCTGTTTAGTCAATGGCCGGTTTTGTCGTGCTTTTACGGCGAGGTCCAACAGCTCCGCTCTCCCTGTATTTGGAATTTCAGTCAGAATCAACGTGTCGGTTTGGATCGCGTCTTTGTCCTCTCAGATGACTGACCCCCCCCGCCCCTCTCCAGCAGCTCTGCCGCGCTTGTGCCTGACGCAGGCAGCAGGGCTGTACCAGGCAGGGCTGTGCCAGGCAGCAGCCGGGTATCAGGCAACACAGAAAGCAAGCTGTGAGAAGGATAAAGATGAGGACTTCATAGAATCATAGAATTCTATTCTCAAGGCACAAAAATAGGCCTGGCTGTTTCCAGCCGAAAGGGCGGTGGAAGATCAGCATCTCCCGCTTGCCTGTCCTGGTTTCTCCCGAGAGCAGTCACACGTGGAAATCCATTTTGAACTTTGTGGGACTGTCGGGCACTGTGAGGTTAAAAGGAAGAGGAGGCATCACGGGAACGCACAGGCTGCACGCAGCTCTCCCTGTGCCGTGCCAGGCTGGTACGAGGGAGCACAGGCAGCGGCCTTGGCACAGGACTGGGAGCTCGTTTTGCCTGAGTTTTAATCCCGACTAAATCATCGAATCCTCTCTGTGATCTCTGGCAAGCTACAGAATGTAGATGTAGAAAAGTCTTATTAGTCCACATAATCCAGTTCTCTACAATATAGGATTAACCTGTAATCCTTATTCACTAGTATTTCATGAGATGCAGCTTCTGACACTCTACCTGTAGTACGATTCTGCAGTCCAGTGTTCTCGCAGTCAGGGAAGTTTTCAGTTATGTTGCTTTAAGATGAAAGTATTAAAAAAATCTCCCCCTGTTATTTCCCCCTCCTGCCCATATCATGAAGAGCAGCACTGGAAAATCGGTCTTCTAAGTCATAACACAACTAAACAAAAAAGGATCAAGGTAAACAATTCTTCCTGTAAACAGAGCTGTTCAGGAATAAACTGAGTTAGTGATGTCTCTTGGCCTGCCCTGCAGGCAGCTATCCTAGGGATGGGTTTTATTTGTCCCCTTCTTCTCTCTGATCCACCATTACCTCCTGCTGGAACAACTGAGCTTGACCCGGAGCTGTGACCCAGTAGCCGGAATAACAGCAAATACCTTGTATAAAATGAAATGCTCTTATCTGTCCATAGGAGCATTAAAAGAGCTAGAAAAAAGGTGACAGAACACTAAAACTAATAACTTACCTAAAGCAGATTTTCCTCTTTAGTATGAGTATGTTCCAGTTAGGTGAGGTACTTAAAGCCATTTGGCTGCACGGGGCAGGTTGCCCTTTACAAGTGCTCCCACTTAGAAGTGGAATTCCCCTTTCCTTTGAGTCTCTGCTTTTTATCTGCATATTGGTTAGAAAGTTCCTACGTGAGAGCCGCCGGGGTTTCTTGCAGGGGTGTTTCATCTCACCTCCTCCGTTTATCCTGGTGTTACCCTCCGCTCCACGCCCTCGTAGGTGATGCCTCGGGTAAGCATCCTTTTAAGTACTGGCAATTTGGTTGCACCTGTAGTTGTTGTGTTGCATATCTACAATCCAAAACTAACACAAGCTGATTTAAACTGTAGTGTTTGTAAATATTAGAAAAAGCTCAAAACCAAACCAGCTATTCTCGTATCCATGCTTTATTCCCAAAATGCTTAAGACTTTACCTAAATTAAACGTGCCTTGGAACATTCCCAGGCACTGAAATCCCTGATGCGGAGTAGCCCGTCCGTGTGCTTGCAGGCAAGGCAGGATACGGCAATTACATACAAATACAATTAGACAACTGAATCAGCCCCAGTATCTCTCACTAATGGTGACCTGAGAGATCAAATTAAGTTATGTTTTCTTTGGGACATGTCAAAAATTACATCAATAAATAAGAATAACAAAATATTACCACCATCTAAATGCATGAGAGTTTTACTAGTGTGCAAAATAACTCCTCTATACACCAAAGCAAAATGAAGACATGGGAGTTATCTCTGCGAGGATTTGGTTCAGCTCCAGATTGGAGACACCTAAAACTGGTGTCTAACTGCTGGTATTTTTGTGTGAGCTGCACTCTGTGTTCTCACTGTAGCCGATGGTTACGTACTCAGTGCAGCCCAAGGACCTAGTCAGCAATTCAGCTAACCAGACACAGGAATTTGTCTTTAGGGAAAACTAAATTGCTCTCCAGACTACATTAGCTGTGTTAATTAGACAACTAAATCCTACATGTGATGTCTCTAGGCTCTGTCTTATATACATATAGACAGATGGTATGGTCTGTGCAAGGTAAAGGCAAGGCATTCGTACTGCCCACAGAACTCTCCCCAGTGCAAGTGTCAGATCTGTCCCCAGAAGCCTTGTGGTTTTGGGTACAGTTTTGTCGGAGTTGTTACCAGTGTCTGTGGTCCCAAGGGCCTCCTTACTTTTTTACAAACAAGAAGACTGCACTTGCTTGGATCCTTGATTTCTTTGGATGCTTGATCTGCCAAATTATCAACCAAGTCTACGAAAACTCAAGAATATAGCATAAAAACTAGCTGTGGTCAGGCAATCCACCGTCATCTCTCTGAGAGGTCGGAGAAGTGTTCTGGAGGTGATTCTATTGTTTCAGCAAGAGTGGTGGTTGCGTCCATACAGTGTATCTGATATCAGAGCTACCAAACATAAAAAAATAGTACCTTTGGTTAGTTCAAACAGCACTATAGTGAGGAGTGTTCTCTTGAAAAAAATCATCAAAAGAGTGAGGTGATTTGGTTGTGTACTTTCAGCATGTCATATTGGCTTTGCTGTGTTATCCAGAAATGTCTTCAGTTAAGAAACAGCTGGTATTTTCTTCACAGACACAAGCCTTTTATCTTGCTGAGTAATCTTTTAAACAAATTAGCTCACCTATTGCATAAATAGAATAATGTTGCCTGTAGAGGTCTGAAGTGATTTCTGTTTAATGTTTTGTTGACAAGTTGACTTATTTCATTTGACTCTTTTGTACTCAATTTCTTATCAGTTAATGAAACTGCTACACTACTGTGTTTAATTTACCCATTAATTCATTTAATTCTTTATGGAATTAAGGAAAACAGCTTATTATATTACACAGAAATAGGTTGTGAATTAACATACCTCATTACATATGCATTGGTGTCTATATAGATATTAATCTACAACGCCTAAGTGAAGTCCTATAGTTTGGCTGTCCTATAAATCACCTCTAACTAGATGATCACGAATGACCAAAACATTTTTTGCAGATGTGAAAAACCTTTTTTGCCTTTAAAATCGCCACGATAAAAAATGAAAGATGGTTATGACAGATCTGGGTCACTAAGACAATGTGATGTGCACTAGAAAAATGTTAGAAGCAGCAATGTATGGAGTTCTTTTAGAGACAGCAGATACAAAGGACCTCCTTGGTTGCCAGGTCTCATTCCTTTCTATCAAGTCATATGATGTCTTTAGTAAAATGATCAAGCTCCATCTTCTGTTGTGATTAGAAACCTTTTATTAGTTTGTGGTTCAGGTTTTTTAATGGATAGTTCATCTTTGGGTTTTTTGTTTTGTTTTGTTTTCTTAGGGCTGCATTTTTTTCGGTTTGTCTTTATTCTTTTTCACATAGGCATGATTTGAGTCATGTGCAGCATTCTGGATGAGGTCGTAGCGGTGTTGTACACAGCACATTAATACTTTTTTAACTCACTTGAGACTGCCCAGAATCACGTTTGTCACAGCCTTGTCACTTTAATAGCACATAGTGACCAAGATACCTAGTACTTTCTCCTCTGTTGTTTCCAACTGGCAAGTCCCATAGCTGAGCTTAACGTTTATACTCAAGGGTATGATCTTGCACTTTGTCCCACTGTCCCTTTTGGGACAGAAATATAGCATTTAGTATTATGTGAGAAATTTCAGTAAGAAGAATTTAAATGGAACTTTTTAAAATGTGAACTTCTAAAAGCCTTACTGAGATAAGTGGCATGATAAAAAACCTTATGATTGCTCAAACACTAGGGGCTCAGTTCAGTTACCCACGTGTCAGCATCTAATCCCATAGGAAGGCCACCTGGCCTCCAGCAGCTTCTTAAGAAGGACATTGGCTCTCCATTTGTCACAGCTGCTGTCCCTGTGCAAATGCTCAAGTATCTGGCAGGTAGACAACTGAATCTTGCCCGAGGGATGAGATTGAGGTCCAGACTCAGATCATAACCATCAGGTACATCTTCAGTCTAGGTGTCTACAAGCAAATTAGGTGTCCAAAGCTGTCCTTAAAGTCATTAGGAGCTAGATGAAAGAGCAAGAGGGTTCTAGGGTGTACTGTTCAACTAACCAGATGTGAAAGAGAAAATGTGAAAGAGTTGAAAGAAGTAGTAAATTCTCATTGAGACAAGAGAGAATGAGGTTGCTTGCTAAAGGCTTTTTGATGCTTCAGATGAAAAAATAAAACCATTTGCACCACAGTAAGGAAGAAATGAGAAATAATAATGATGGTAACGTACATCTCCCATTTCTGCATTTTTGTTCTTTAGCTGTCCACTGAGGCAGTAATGTTGGAAGACAGAGTATGAATGAATCTGAACAAGTCAATAGTAAGTGAGAATTTCAAGCCAGTGTAATTCAGCCCGGAAGGCAGGGCTCCTCTACCATTTATTCTTGTTGTCTTCAAGGCTCCTTATGTAAATATTTGGGATTTTGGCAGGGTGCTTTCTCTTTGTTATTGAAGTGAAACATTTGCTGCAAGCATACTGAATGAAGTCTGCTTCGTAATTATTTGCAGTAACAACTCAGCAACGGAGACTTACGGTTGTAAGACTGCCAATTCTGTATTAATGTGATCTTCTTTTCTCCCTCTCCCGGCTGCAGCAAGCACGTGGTTGGTGTAGGAAGTCTGCAAAGCAGAACAAACAACCATATCCATCTGTGTCAACAGATTCCCACTTCACCACTCTGCCAGCCGTTCTTCCTCAGAGCCACCGATCTGTCCCTGAACAACCAAAAGAAATGGGTCAAAACAAGTTACATCACGCAAATGGCCTTGGTCATCATCTTGGTTTCTCCCAGCAGGACTTGAGACACAGTGAACGAGGAGACTTCACACGGAGATCCAGCAGCGCCTCCAGCATTTCATGGTCATTTCAACGAAGCAAGTCTCTGTTCTGCTTGCCCACAGTGAACTCCTCCTCAGCCTCAGAGGCTTTTCATTTCAGTGAACCATTTCAGTTTTTAAATATTGGGTCACCTGCAACCAGGTTAAAAACGTGGAGATGCAGCCCCAGGCTTAACATTGATGACTTGGAGGGTGCCCAGGAGACTGATGTAGACACAGGGATGAAGCTGTCCTTCTCAGACCTGTCTGTGGTCTCTGCATACACTGCCCTTAATGGATTTTGCAATGACTTGGAAGCCTCTCTTCCACTACAGAAGCAAATTATCAGTAAGACTAAACAGGCAGCCTCCAGTGGAAGGCCTGTATCAGCCATGTGCAATACCTTTGAGTCAGTTGACGGCTCACTGCCTTCTCTGTCTGAGTGGTCTTCCAGCTCATTCACGTCAGCATCTCTCTGCAAGCAACCCAAACAGTCTTCGAAAGCAGCTCCTTGTTCTCTGGATGATCGTGGCAGTGTTTGCCCATCTTCACCAGCTAATGAAGAAGAATTTTACATCTGAGGTTTCTCTATCTTACACTTTCCAGGGCAAACATGTTCTACTTGTGGATGACTTGAGCTCGCAGAAGGTTCCTCGCTGAGGGGAAGGTGATGCAGCAGAGTATGCTAAATATTTGAAGAAAGCATTCAGATTCCTCAGAGATGGGCATCCCCAAACTATGTCCAGTAAAGCAATCTGAGGTTGCACCCTCTACATTTGTGCTGGAGGGTATGATCAGAGGCTTGTCTATGGCAGTGCAAGATGGATGGTTTCTATGACTGATCCTTGGACTGGTGGTGAAGGAAATGCCAGAAAAGGCACATAATAATCCAGTTTTCAGTGGCAGAAACTGAAGAGTAATTTGTGACACCAAACTGCTTTAACTTTTCTGAGAAATTCCCTTAGCTCAGGAAAGATGGGAGGAGAAAGGGGTCGTTCTCTTTCACAAGTTCCAAAGGCAGCTCTAGGCACAGCAGGTCCCAGTAACGTGTCTCCAGTAGAGTCAGACAAGACACTTCCTGCGAGGACACACAGAGTTCCTTCTAACTTCTGAGAGCTGGCAGTGCTGAGGTGGGAAGAAGCTTCACTCCTTCCCCAGGGAAGAGGAAGCTCCGCTGTATCTGTTACTTTGACAGCCCAGGATGCGGAAAGTGCCAAAAGGGAAACCTTACAGAACACTTTCAACCCACCCCCCCAAAAGGCCCATCCTTTCCAGTTGGAAGGGTGCCATCTGGGCTGTTGTCTGACCCACTCATGTAGACAGTGGTAAACCCAAGTAAACCATATCTGCTACTTCTAACGCAGGCAATACAGAGCTTACCTTCTGAGAATCCAAAACAAGTAAGATAACCCAGCGTTTTTATATATTGCTACACCACTAGTCCCAAATATATGGCAGCTCCCAATTTTTTAAGGGGTTGGTATTTTTCTGTTTAAAATAATTAATACAGAAACTTATTCTTTATATTTCCGGTGCAAGCATACTTCTTTCTGACTAAAACGCATTTCTTCTCAAATACCTCTCTCCAAAGGGAGAACAAGTCAAATTTTACTGGCTTTTCAAGCGATGTTTTTTTAAATACGCGTTCCTGATAACCTGATTTGCTATAATTCATTTGGTATTTAAAAAAAAATAAAGTAAAAAGTTGTTAATACAACAGCTAAGTACCTTCACCAGGATTTAAGTTGTATACACAGATTACATCATGCCTGTCCTGAAAAGTTACATCTTTGGCAGAGAAGTGGCACTGATTGCATCTCTGGTCTAGCCAGTGAGAAAATGACCATGTTAAAAGGTGTATGTGTAATGCTGTATGTAACCCATATAGAGGTACAGATGCTGAAGACCTACAGGGATGGTATTGTGCTTGATGGAATAAAAACACAGTTGTGGAGAAAAGTGTTTGCTGCATTACCAGGTAGTTTTACTCAGAAGAATTGCTGTGGGCAAAAAAAAAAAAAAAGAAAAAGAAAAGAAAAAAAACCTAAAAAGCACACACATACCCTAAATAATATTTACAAAAAGTGGAACAGCTCCCCTGGCCCGTTTGAGTAAATGCATAGTTTATAGAAACAATTCTGGAAGAAAGCCTGGGGGAAATTGCATCCAGGTTTATAGGGGAGGAGGGAGGATTCCATTAAACCTGCGCCCCCAATCCAGAAGAGGCCAGAGGGATAGTTAAGAGCCAGGATGCTACTCCTCAAGGCTTTTTCAGTTTGCTGTCATTTTCCCCACACAGGGAAAGAGGCATCAGGCTGAAGTCCAAGTCTCCTCTTTGTGAGATGCTACTATAGCATGTACCAGAGGTAGACCTTGTCTTTTGTGCTAAACACGATGTATAAATAGGAAAATCTATTCAAGCTCTAAGAGCACAGGAGATTATCAGCCTCCTCCTGCCCTGCAAACTGTTTAGACTTACTGCAGTTTTGGGTAAACTGTTCTCTTAGGAAATGTCTGGGACCAGAAATAGCACCACTGAAGGATTTGTCATGGTGTGCGTGTGTTTACCTGCTCTATACTCCTTCGGAGTCCGCGCAGTCTTTCCTCTGACTTCCGTGGCCTTTAGGTCAAACCCCTTCTGAACACAGCAGACCTGATTTATCCAAAGTTGTGCTCCATGTTATTGTTTGTACCTTGTCAAAATGCTTGTAAAACACTGTGAGGTCAGACCAGCAGTTTTTTCAATCAGCCTACAGTTCACCATACGAGCAGCAATACCTAGAACAGTCAGGCTCCACAGGTTTAAATTTATGATTAATCATTTTCTGTCATATTCATGGTAGTACAAAAATAAATGATGAAATAGCATTGTATATTTGTGGGAGAGCCATTTTATCAACACTAGCCACTTCCAGATATGACAACCAATAGGATAAATTTGGTTTAAATCTGTTAAAAATGTTAGTATTCATTATCTAGAACAGGGGAAAAAAAAAAAAAGAGGCCTTTTCACAATATTTTAATAATATAGATATCATTTGATCTGAACATGAAATCAAAAACTGGTCTGAGCTGATGTGTCTGTCTGATCCTGGAATCTCGCCAACATCCTGACACCTGACAAAAGCTTTCTGCCTCTGCAAGAAGGAGTTCAGCACATCTCGGGGGGCCGTCTCCAGACACAGCAGGAAGCACTGGTACTGGAGGTCTACAAACAAGCGCAGGATAGCTCAAGTGTCAATCATGAGGCTCATGTGCAGCATTAACCGGCAGCTCCGCAAACATCTCAACTCCAGGTTTTACCACATTAATCCTAATGGAAAGAAAGCCAAATGAGCTTCCACGGACTCTGAATTTATGCTGTGTCCACCGGTTCTGTCTCCAAGTATTTCTGTTCTGTTTACTGATACTTAACTAGAAATTAAAGTTTTCATGTTTACATTCATGGTGCTTGTAACCAAATTTTGGAATAACTGAGTGTCCTACTGTCAGGAAAAACAGAGATGATATTGTACTGAAAACTTTTTGCCAATAGTAAAGAAAGCCAGATTTTGAAGAGTGTTTCTCTGAAGGTAGGCTTCATTAATTCTCTTCCCATTATTTAAGAAGGGGCTGATCTCTTCAGAGAGTTGAATATGCACAAGTTTCATGTCATTTACTTATGTATCGTATTGTTTTGGTTAAATTATGAACAATGTCATTTGAGAGCTGCAGGTTTACCCTGAACTTTCTCTCCTTCTCACCCCAGAACACGTTGTTTCTGTGAAATAAAATAGAGATGAAAAGTCAGTTGTGCTTAACCTTCTGTGTCTTCATTTGTGAAGTATTGTAGACTCACTGCCTATTTTAACTAGGCTTCAAAATGAATGCAGTGACACAAGCTCTCCAGATCTTGGCAGTGCGTGTCGGTCGGATAATTACAAAATAAACATAGCAAAAATACTTTTATGTTGGACTCAGCTTTGCCTCTGCAAAGCAGATCTTTTGTTTCTCACTGTGTTATTGTAAATCATTTGCTACAGTAAAGCTGAATGATAAAATAGGAGCTGTGACACACATTGGTAATCCTGCATGCTTAAATCCCATCTCAGTTTGCTCCATGTACGTTGGTCTTCATAACAGTGCGAGCCTCTTATTTCCATCGCTGTGTGGTGTTATCTATTACATATTTCTTTATTCCCCTCACGGGACGAGTCTGCACGTCAACATTATATTGTGTATGCAAAGTGATGTAGGTTTGGCTTTGTTTAGTTTTTATGGTTTTATGGTTTAACATTGTGGGTTTTAAATATATTTATATGGCAGTTATAGAATCGTAGAAACATCAGGAGTTGGAAGAGGCCTCTGGAGGTCGTCTAGTCCAAAGCAGGCACAAAGCTGCTCAAACCTCAGAGCTTTGAAGTTAAATCAGGTGGTTCAGGACCTTGTCCAATCAGGTTTGAAAATACCCAAAGGCAGCATTTTCATAGTGTCTCTGGGCAACCTCTGCCAATGCTTAACCACTATCATGGTGAAGAATTGCTTCCTAATCTGCAGTCAGAATTTCCCATGTTCAAACTTGTGATCTTTTGCTTGTGTTTTGCTGTGTACCTCAGAGAAACTCTGGCTCTGTCTTCTCTATAATCCCCCATTAGATGGTAGAACACTGCCGATGCTCTTGCAGCCCCTCCTTGCGCGTCATACACTAGTTCCCTGACCATCTCAATGGCTCCAGCCCCTCTGAACTCTCTCCAGTTTGTCAATATCTCCCTCATACTGGTGACCCCAAAACTGCACGCAGCACTCTGGATGTGGTTTGAAGAGTGCTGAGTAGGCGGGAAGAATTATTTCCATCAACCTGATGGCAACTGCCTTGCTTATACCACCCAGTGTGCTGCTGGCCTTCTCACTACAAGGGTGCACTGCTTACTCGTGTTCAACTTGCTCTTCACTGCGACCCCGAGATCCTTTTCTACAGACCTTCTCCCTAGTCAGTAGGTACCCAACCTGTGCTGTGGTACAGGATTAGTCCACATGAGGTGCAGGACTTGCATTTGTCTTTGTTGTAGTTTGTGAGGTTCTTGTTGGCACCTTCCTCCAGCTAGTGAAGGTCTCTGTGAATGGCAGGCCTGCTTTTCAGTATATCAGTCACTCCCCCTAGTTGGGAGTCATCTACAAACTTGCTCAGGCTGCATTTCATCCCCTTATGCAAGACATAGACAAAAGCAGTTCACAGCACAGGCCCCAGAGTTGACCTCAGAAAAATGCCACTTGCACGGCATTCTAACTGGCTGCCTGTTAGACTTTAAACTGTTGTCCAGTACCCTTCGAGCCTGACAGTCCAGTCAGTTATTCACCCACATTGTAGTCCATGTTTCCTTGATTTAGCTGCAAGGATACTGTGGGAAACTATGCTGAAAGCCTTGCTGAAGTCAAGCAAAATGACATCCACTGTTCTTTCTCCATCCACCAAGGAAGTCATCTGATCAAAGATGGCAATCAGGTTAGTCAGGCATGATTTGCTGTTGACAAATACATGCTGGCTGTTCCAAATCATCTTCTTGTCCACCTTGTGCCTGGAAATAGCTTTGAGGAAGCTTTCTTGGTAATCTTACAGGGGTTTGAGGTAAGACTGATCAGCCTGTAGTTCCTCAGATTGTCCTTCTTGCCCTTCTTGAAGTGGGGTATGACGTTTTCTTTCTCCCAGCCATCTGGGGCTTCACCAACCACCACAGCCTTTCAAAATCGATAGAAAGCAGTCTCACGAAGATATTGGTGAGTTCCTTCAGTGCTGTCAGATGTAGCCCATCCAGCCCCATGGACCTGTCTACATCCAGCTCATTGCATCCCTGACTCAGTCCTCCTCTAGTGTGATTAGTACCTTTATCCTCCAAACGTTGCTACTAGACACAGAGACCTGGCAGGCCTGACAGCAGACCTTGCAAGTGAAGATCTTGTGCATGAAGATGGAGGTTTTTCCAGTCAGCAGGTTTTTCCAGTTACAGAAAATGGGAACTGTTCTAGTCTGTTCTGAACCAGTTTCTAATTGTTCAAAGGTAGCTTTATCTTTCTCCGTGTCTTGATTGAGTGAGTTGTTGGAGATGCCCACAATATACCTTTTGTTAGCTAATCCTGACCTGTGAGCTCTTGACCATCTCATCCTCTGTTCCCTCGCAAATGTGGATGCACTCATGCCACTCAGTTGCCCAGAGCACAAACCCCACCACCATCTGCCATCCTTTCCTGTGTATCCAGACACAACAGCTCCAGCTACAGAACTGTCCCATTACATCTGTAATCATCTGGGTTTATATCCTGAGAACCTTGAGGTCTTTCAGCAGTGATTTTCAGGTTCATCATCCTGAGCAGCAGGCCTGATCTTGGTAAGACAGTCCCTTCTCACAAAGGGCTTTGGAAGCAGAGTAAAACTATGGATGCATTAACTATTGAAGAAGCCAAAATATTGGAATACATTGGTATTTTCAGTGGCTGGTATCAGAAAAGAGATGAGCTGTTGCGATCCTGTACAGAAGCTTTTTGAGGCCTGCAGTTTCATGCCGTGGTAGCAAGCACTGCAGTGGCCTAGCTTGGACACCTGAGCTGCCTTTATAAGAACATATCAAAAGGCTATACAAATGATTATGTGTCTCAGGAAGGTCTGAGGTGCCATAGATGGCACTTTCGTAAATGGTTTTCCTCTCTTGAATTTGACCAGTTGCCTTCTGAGCGCATTTATCATCTGCAGCATCCTGTGGCAGAGAGTTCCACTGCTACATGTGGCACTACTATATGTGTTACAGGAAGGGTTCTCTCCCAAACCTGCCACCTGCTAACTCCATTTGATACCCCCTAGGTTTGCTCTAGGGAGAGACAGTCAATAACCACTTCTTGTTCACTATTTTCAGACCACTCATGATTTTATAGATTTCTATAAAACCTCTTTCTGCTCTGTTTTCTCCTTTCAAGCTGAGGAGTCCTAATCTAGCTAGTTGTTCTTCATAGGAAAACAATTCCATGCTTTTGTTCATCCTTGTTACCCTTCTGCATTTTTTTCTATTCTGCTACATGCTTTTTGAGCTAGGGGGTCCATAACCACACATAGCTTTGGAGCTGTAGATGCACTGTGGATTTACAGAATGGCTTGAAGGTGTTTTCCATTTTATTCTCTGTTCCTTTCCTAGTGATGTGACTTGCTGCTTTGACTGCAGCTGAGCACTGAGACACCCTTTTCACAGATCTTTATGTAGCCCCAAGGTCCAATTCCCAAGCAGTAAAAGTCAGTTCAGAGTCTGCTATCATATATGTAAAATTTGATTTATTTTTTGATGTAATTAATTTTAGAATTAGCTACATTGAATTTCTTCTGCCTTTTTATTGCCCAGTTCCTGTGTATTGTGAGACTCTTCTGCAGCTTTCCTAGTTGTCCATCATCTTTACTATCTTGGATGCTGAATAACCTCAACAAACTCCCATCTCACGAAGCTTCCCTTTTTCCAGGTTTAAGTCATGCAGAACAATACAAGCTTGAGTACAAATCCCTGCATGACTCCACTGCCAACCTCCTTCCACTGTCAGAACTGGCTATTTATTTCTGCCTTCTGTTTCCTGCCTTTTAATCAGTCCTTTATTCACATAACCTTACCTCTTAAACCATCACAGCATGGTTTCTTTAAGAGGCTTTGATGAAGGACTTTGGAAAACTGTTCTTAGCTGTACACCTATTTGTCGATGTTTTCTGAAGCCTCTAATAGATTTACGAGGTGTGATTTCCCTTTATAAACCCATGTTGACTCTTCCCCAAACTAACTCAAAATTATTTCTGTTCAGATAATGAATTCTCTCTCATCTGAGTCTGAGTGTCATTTGAGTACAGAGCAATCCTCCCTGTGGCATCCTTTCCCAGCTTCCAGGACTCAGCGTAGTGTAAATTGCTAAATTTACACAGAATCCAGACTTCCTGAGCCAAAAATTGTGTTTGGATCACTGTGTGACCAACTGCTACATTTTGCTACCAATGAATTTATTCTCCATCAATTTGTCAAATTTCCTGTTGAATCTCTTTCCATTCCTTGGGTTTCCACAGCAGTTCATGGCAATGAAAGGCACTGAATTAATGCCCTGAGTGAGAAGATAGTCACATTTATTTGCAGCCTTCACCCAGAAAATTTCTCTGAGCACTTGCTGTTCCAGGAGAAGTCAATGCAGAGTACTGGGCAATGGTACCTCAGTACCTGGGAAGGATCTTGTTGCCCTGAGCCCAGAAATGAATGGGTTGTGAGATAACTGGGAGGAAACATCCTGCACGTGTGCATGTAGAGAGGAATCCAACTGCTTCATGTTGAAAGCCCTGCAAGGTCTTGTGAATCCTGTGATGGGAAATGTCTACAACAGTAAGTGGAAGAGGGACAAGGAGAACATTCAGACACTGGATCATTTGGTTGCTCGTTGACTCTGTTTTGAACCTCCTCAAGCAGCTTTCTCCAAGACACTACCTGCTGCCCTTCACCCTAAGGACTGTTCCCACTATGGAAGAGGCTACATCAAGCCTGGCCCCTTCTGTCTCCAATACTGTCCTATCAGACTTTGCATCCTCCTGCTCTACCACATGCCCTTGGGCATCCCACCAGGCATGAAACACAACCCCTCAGGGTCATGCTGTAAAAACACCTCTCAGCTGGGCTCCAATGGAGTCCTCACTTTATTTCAGATAACAACCTCCCCTGCAAAATGGGATAATTGTGCCCCAGAGCTGTAAGGATCCCGCAGCAGTCCAGGAGGGAAGCCAAGCCAGCTGCTCTGTGGTATGTCTGTGACCGACGGGACAGCTCTGAAGGGTGTGGACATGAGTCAAACAGTGCTGGGCTGGCCTTGGAGCTGGAGATCGGTATTCAGCTCACTTTTATTTAGCAATTTACAGATAGAGAGTGTGGCTTCAATGTGGCCACAGAAAGGGCATTTGGAGTCTTGGAGAGCTTCACAACTCCAGAGGCACACCCTGTCTCTGCTTTGACTCAGCCTTTTGCATTAAGTATGGTTCACTTTAGAATCAATTGTCCTTTTTAATCACTCTTCTCCTGCATATGAGGCATAAAATGCAAAATAGCTTGGTAGGTGGAGGCCTTTAATCCAATCTGCCCATCATAAATAAAAACTGCTGACCATTAGTATGTAATGAAATGGAAATGGAAATGGATTTAGCCAAAGCTGATCAGTCAGTAAGAGAAATACCCCGTTCACAGCTCGGTGACTCTGGAGTACCTGTATTTTGTGACGGGATCACAGCAATGCAGTATGCTTTTTTTTTTCGTGTGTGTGTGTGTGTGTGCGCACCTCGCTGGGAAGCCACCGGCCTGCAAAAGTTGCTAGTGCCATCTCGTGGTTTTCATGCACACGAGTATCAGCGCAAAGAGCTGCCAGCCCAGGCGGGTGACACCTGCAGAGCACACTGCAGGGGACCTTGGCACGATGCCCTCCGTACCCCACAGCGGTGCCCACCACGGCCTGAGATCTGCCTCCATCCCCAGGGTCCTCCGGGTGCCTTGCAGCACGCATCCCCAAAGAGCACCGGGTGAACGCGGTGGCATTTGCTTCACAGTGTGGTAGAAAGCAAGCCTTGCTCCAGCCATGTCCGCCAAGGAGACTTGCCTGCCTTCACACTCTCTGTGCCCTGCATTTCGGTATTAGCTGCTGACGGTGCCTGTGCTGGTCTTCCACTCGGCCACCATGCTTTATCGCCCTCCCTTCCATCACAAATCTGGGGAGCAGAATAACCCAACGGCTTGATGACCCAAACGGCTCTGCTGTGTTTTTTTGCTGCACCGGAGCCACGGGCGAGGAAGCGGCCACAGCCCACAGGGTGACCACTCAGGGCTGTGTTCAGGATGGAGCCCAGCATCTCCTGCGAACAAGCCCTTGAGCACAATGCGGTAAGCCGGCTGGCTGTCACAAATTCCACTATTTACTTTGATGAAAATTTTAGCCCTCCTGGTACGGAGATAATCTGATAAGTATGACCGAAGTCCTGCCAAGACAATGCTTCTAGTGAGGTTAGCAGTGCCACCAGAGCGCTCCTGCTCCTTAGGTGTAATGAACTCGGTGACAGGGCCTCCCGGAACAGATATAGTTTAAGAATGCAACACATAATACCAATTTTATTTGTTCCTCCTGCTTTGGTGCATTAACAGCCAACTTTTCGCAGTTCGCATGTGACATTGCATGGATAGATTTATTTTGTTTAATCGGACTGTGATTAGGAGTGGGTGTTTTTTTCACATGCTTTGCCATGACACGGCTACGAGTCCCACTTTTTCCTATTCTGTTTGGGGTTTTTTTGGTCACAAGAAAGCAAAGCTTTAATTAGTTACACTGTGGCTCTGCTCAAGGATTTTGACTAGTTGCCAGTGTTCCCTTGTTGTGCCACATAAAGCCACAGAAATGCAGCCTCTGCCCTTAAGCTTCTCTCCCCAGCACTTTGCTGCTTTGCTTTCCTTCAAGAGCTGATCGGGCTGTGGTTTTCCCACAGGAGGGGTGGGGATGCTGATTCCCACCCTGCCACATGTGCAAAGACTTTGCAGAAATTTTGAAGAAAGGAGTTTCGCAGCTGCCTGTGGCAGCAAAAGGAACAACCACTGCCGGGGCTGCGGCTGCCACCCGCCTGGGTAGAAGATGGGGAAGTGAGAGCTGGCAGTGAGGTCAGGGGAGTGCTGAGACAAGACAAAGAGCAGGAGAGGATCAGAAAGATAAGATGCAGCTGTGACCTTCCTCCTTTTTTCTAGCCACAGGTAGTGCACCAGCTCCAGGCCTGTGGGGCCATGCAAGACCTTGCTTTTCAAGGCATTGGGTAGATCTAGGGGTGGTGGAGGGGAACCATCAGCTGCAGTGGCTAAGGACGTTGAAGCTGTCAGGTTGCCAACACGGCCTGAGTGCACAGAGTGTTTTCCAGGTTTCCAGGACAACCTTTGCTCTGAGCTGATGGGTTTGTTTGCTGCTTCAACCCCCTGCAGATGAATTCCCTTGGACTCATGCTGCCTGCCCCCATAGACACTCCTCTTCCCTGTCCTTCCCTTCCTTCCCTTAATCTTCCCTTTCCTTTCTCTTCCCATCCAGCTCACCCCTCTCCTTCACAAACCCCCAGGCCCATAAAAATCACACTCAGTACAGCACTAACTCCTCCTTGGCCAACACGAGCCTGGAGGTGCTCCTGCTCTGCCCGCTCCCCCAGTTCCCCAACACATCCCCTGTCCCATCTCTTCAGACAGAACCCAAGTCTGGGGCTGCACCTGCAGCTCTGTGTCCAGAACAAAGCAGGACAGGACCCAGGCTCCTTTCCTCCCGCCCACTCCTCTCCTTAGCATCTCCTTACTAGATCAATGGGATTTGGTCCTTACCTTATCTCTAGCATGCTGCAGGGTATACAAAACTCTGCTTTCAGCATCACTGGGAGTCGTTCAGTGATGCTGCGAGGATGCAGCTGCAGGTATGCCCTGCTCTTCTCTGTGCATAGAGGCTCGTTGTCTGTTAGACATACGAGGTCACCAGAACCTTTTCTGATGTTGCGATTTTTGGTAGATGGTCCAAAGAAAACCTAGCTGCTCCCTGGGATGACAGCTAGCTTGCAGCCTGACATGAATGAAGAGCACAGCAAGATGGAACAGATTTTTGCCCCAGGCCTTCTCTGCTGATGTGTTAAGTTTGGCAGCATCGTTTGGAGAAGAAGTGAATTAATCTTATTGGAGTTGTGTACAAAAGAGACGGGGGAGAAAGAGGGGAAAAAAAGGATGTGTGAATCCATGTTGATTATGAAGCCATAAACAAGTGGCATCAGAAAAGAATTTGACAACCATATGGACTTTCAGAAGTGTGAAATCTTCTGAAAATGATATGCAATCATGTAAAGACTGGCATAAAAAAAAAAGAAGACAAGCTATGGATGAATGAGAAGTACAGACAGAGGACTGCAATCTGTGATACAGGAGTTAAGATTCTGGGTACATGAAAAGAACGCTATATGGAAAAAAGTATATAAATTAAATTAAATTACATAAAAGACTTCTCACAAAGGTGATAGGGTTAATAGTCAGTCCTATTTCTTATTGCTGGTTCTTAGAACTAGACTGTTTGGAGCACTGCAGTCTCAGGGTTGAGCAACAACTTTTCCATAAAAATAATCGTTGTTTTCCTGGGAAGCTTCACTGAAGATGCCACGTGCAATCTGGATTTTACACAGGGCAAAAACTACAGGTACAAGAGCGCAGATCCTGCTGAAGGGCATCAGCTGCTTCTGCTGAGTTCAGTAACTAATGGGACAGTGCTATGTTTCTCCCCTGGTGTTCACCAAGGGGACGCTTCTTATCCCAGAGCTTGGGAGGTGCTGGCATTGCCCCTGAGAGGCAAGTAGGGTGACAATAAAGCAGATTTGCAAATTTTGTAACTTCAGTGTAGCACATCTCCATACGCACTATACGTGCATATGGCAGGGACATCTTCGTGGGCCACAGGGCCTGACAGACGAAAGTGCATGATATGAAGTCACTCACACACCAGGAAAGGAGTTAAGCGCTGCTCTGCTGTCTTGGGGAAGTGGGGGCTATTGGCTGGGGCAACTCGTGAGATCTGGACAAGGGCCACCACGCTGCGTGAGGTTTTACCTGCTAGGAGGAGAGAAACTTGACAAGTCTGGACTCTGTCTGGGGAACTAAGTTTAAATGCTGTCACTCCGAGCCTCTTTACAACCTGAGTGTTTGATGCCTTTCACCTTCAAGTTATTGCAGAGCACAATACTGTGAGACACCAATTGCAGCAAAAATCTGTTCAGGTGTGATTTCTAAATGACTCTGATTTGCCTCTGATTTCAGCCTCCCCTTTGGCAGCAGTCCAGGTCCAGATACTGGTTTGTGATACTCATCACACCGTTAGAGAATGGGAAAAGCGGATGAAAGGTGAAAAACTGAAAGTGGAAAACAAACCAGCTGTGGCGGATGAAAGGTGAAAAACTGAAAGTGGAAAACAAACCAGCTGTGCCATCCTAAAGAAGCAGGAATGAAAGTAGGTTGAATGCTCAGAGGAGAAATGATCTATCATGAGAAAACACAGATCAGGGCAAAAGCTGGCATTCATGTAGCAATAGAGATGTATGATGGAATGAAATGGATGATGTACATGAAATGCATCTATTGGCATAGTTTGGACATTGGATCTGATACATCTGTAGGACTTTGGCTGTGAAGTTACCGTGGTTTGGAAAGAGGAAAATGATGTCACCCATACATACTACTGCAGCTCACCAAAACACTGGAGTCTTGAACGGAAAAAATGCAAAGATGACCAATATAGGGGAACCCAGAATCAACTGAAAGATCCTACCTGATCTCTCAAGGGAGCTCTTGTGTGGTTTTGGAAGCCCTGTGAAATGTGTGTTTGTTTAGCTCAGCAAAGGTGTGTGAAATTCAGCGACGATCATTTCTTCCCCCCTCAAACTGACGTGGCAGTGGCTGCTCCTTCTCCGTGAGTAGCAGATATTCCCTGAGCCACAGAGAATGCAAAAAGCCCCGCTGTGATGTGGTGTATAACCAAAAGCTGATATGGCAGCTCCAGGGTGCAGATCTCTAAGAAGCAGTTAAAAATTTCTTACGTGGTTGGTTCATCGCTGCAGCCACAGCAATCTGAAGACGGGTTGTGTGCCCAGCAGCTTCTCCTGGCTACATCCATGGACAGCTATCCTGCCTCCCTACAGGCTTCACCAGTCTTACACAAAGTGGAAAGTCTCAGCAGGAGGACTTCAGAGCAACTTGCTGCCCAGGGAAGGTGGTGGGAGGCAGGGAAGGAGGAGCTCCTGGGAGATGCAGGCTTTATGACTGCACAGCAGATCGGACAGGGGATGATGCGCATGTGTGTCCCTCATAGCACAGCTATGGTGTCCCATCACTGAGGTATCACAGGGAACCTAACTTGGAAGCAGCTGGAGGGGTGAGACNGTAGCTGATTTGGCCTAAACCACGACACATGTGCTTGGAAGCAGCTGGAGGGGTGAGAGGGATTCCAGTCTTGTTCTGCCATTGCATGGGGTCAGTGTTGAGGAGACCACGTGAGTCATGCTGAGTACTAAGACAGCAGCTGGGGCATGGCGGGGACAGACAGCTGAGCACCAGTAACAAGGTTTCTGGGGGAACAACTTCACTTTTTTTGTCCTTCAAGCCATTTCTTGTCTCATCTGTAATGCTTGAAGGCATTTTCTGCTTTTCTCCAGCATGGTTTGTGTCTCAGCAGGGTACATGCTACAGAATTGCCTACCTCTGTTTTGCTTTGCACCCAGAATGAAGAAAGCACAGAATCTGGGACATGCACTCCTATAGACTGATATTTTGAGTTGCTCTTTCCATTCTGCAATATTCCCATTAGACCCCAATGTCTTTAAGAAGTCAGTACACACTCAAAAAGGGTCACACATATCTTAAATTTTTCTATATGTGTCTTCTAAGTATACCCTTTCTCTCTTTCCCCTTGCCTTTCATTAGGCCACCACAACACCCAAAAATCTTCTGTTGCTTGGTGACATTAGCACAGTCACCAGGAAATTTAATGTCCCGTGGTCTCCTTCTACCACTGAAGGCAATACTTGAATTTAGTCCTAAGAGGAACCAGCAAGAAAGTGTCACTGTTGAGAATGTGACAAACTGTATAGAGAAACATAAATCTTTTTTCCTATTAAAAAGGAAACTCCTGAGAATACTTTAAGATGCCATGATCTGTATTTTCAGACTGCGGAGTGACAGGCCTAAAGAAAAGCATATCAAGTCCCTCCTTATTTCTTTATTTAATGAGGTATGGGGTTTAGCTGAGGAATTTAAATGATTGACTGATAAGTATTTGGAATTCTTGAGGGTCATAAAGATCAAGGCAAATGGATCAATCTAAAATAATTAATTTTGACACTGTGACAACTTCTAGCTGTTTCTTTTTTCTCCTAAACAAACTATAAATATTTTTTTCTCTTCTTGAAATGCTGAAGTAAGAGTCTTGTTTTCCAAGGAACTGCAGTATTAAATGTCCCCATATTTGACAAGAGCACTTAAAGACTGATGTAGTTGTTATATCTCTAAAAGAAAGAAAACATTGAAAAACAACCATTTCTTAATTTCACGATTCATTCATTCATCAGCTGGTCCTTTGACACTTTTTCTTAATTAATAGAGTTGTTAAGAGACAAAGCAGCAACAGAGACACATTAAGCAAGGGGGGGAAATCCATTGAGAAATAAATGTTTTACATTTAATTACAACAGTCATGCAGTGAGCATATGTGCTATGCCACCTCTCGAGCAGAATCAGCGCGTCATTGTGTCCTTGAAGAAGTGACCTTCAGAAAGAGCAGTTAGCTTTTTAATACTTTTTATTCTCTATTACTAGTAATGGTTCTGATGAAACAAGATAGTTTAAGTTTAATTTAGTCTTCTTCCAGAACACAGATTTGCCATTTTCAAACATACAACCTCAGGGGCTGGGAATATAGCACCGCTGAGGGTCCTAGCTTGAAAGCTATCTCAGGACAAAAGTGCACAGACAACAACTCCAGATGAGACACCAGCAATCACCCTGTAGTGAATGGCACATGCCTTCTGCATGGCTTCACACAAGATCCTCAACCACACGGTGCCCCCGTCTTCCCAGAGAAGAATTGAGAACAGCATTGTTTCACCAAACCTCAGTCTAACGTAGTGCTGCTTACTACAGAGAAACCTAAACAAAAGAGTATTATTTTGTTAGATGCCTATTCATAGAATCATAGAATCATAGAATGGTTTAGGTTGGAAAGGACCTTGAAGATCATCGAGTTCCAACCCCCCTGCCATAGGCAGGGACACCTCCCACTAGACCAGGTTGCCCAAGGCCACGTCCAGCCTGGCCTTGAACACCTCCAGGGATGGGGACTCAACAACCTCTCTGGGCAACCTGTTCCAGTGCCTCACCACCCTCAAAGTGAAAAACTTCTTCCTAATGTTCAATCTAAACCTGCCCTCTTCCAGTTTGAAGCCATTCCCCCTTGTCCTGTCACTACATGCCCTAGTAAAAAGTCCTTCCCCAGCTCTCCTGTAGGCCCCCTTTAGGTACTGAAAGGCCGCAATAAGATCTCCCCGGAGCCTTCTCTTCTCCAGGCTGAACAGCCCCAACTCCTTCAGCCTCTCCTCATAGGAGAGGTGCTCCAGCCCTCGGATCATCCTCGTGGCCCTCCTCTGGACACGCTCCAACAGGTCCATGTCCTTCTTATGTTGGGGACTCCAGAGCTGGACGCAGTACTCCAGGTGGGGTCTCACGAGAGTGGAGTAGAGGGGCAGAATCACCTCCCTCGCCCTGCTGGCCACACTTCTTTTGATGCAGCCCAGGATGCGGTTGGCCTTCTGGGCTGTGATCGCACATTGCTGGCTCATGTTGAGCTTCTCGTCGATCAGCACCCCTAGGTCCTTCTCCTCAGTGCTGCTCTCCAGCCATTCCCCGCCCAACCTGTAATTGTGCTTGGGATTGCCCCGACCCAGATGTAAGACCTTGCACTTGGCCTTATTGAACTGCATGAGGTTGGCTTGGGCCCACCTCTCCAGCCTGTCCAGGTCCCTCTGGATGGCATCCCTCCCTTCCAGCGTGTCTACCTCGCCAAACAGCTTGGTATCATCGGCAAACTTGCTGAGGGTGCTCTCGACCCCACTGTCCATATCTCCTACAAAGATGTTGAACAGTACAGGTCCCAGCACCGACCCCTGAGGAACGCCACTTGTCACTGGTCTCCACTTGGACATCGAGCCATTGACCGCAACTCTTTGAGTGCGACCGTCCAGCCAGTTCTTTATCCATCGAATGGTCCATTTGTCAAATCCATGTCTCTCCAATTTAGAGACCAGCAGACTTCAGTTTAAAGGAGGAGAAGGCAGTGTATGTTTTCTGTAAGAGCTGGGCCTGCATTAGAGCCCTGAAAGCTCAGCTTGGAGCCAGCTCTCTTCTCCTGCCAGACTCCAGCTGTGTCGGAAAGAGCTTATGGCTGGATATGAAGCGGGCTGCACACTGGTACCAGAGAGGGCAGTTTCCCAAAATTACTGCCACTCTGGCGTTTATTTTAACTCTCTTGATCTCCAAGAACAGTTATGGCTCAGAGAGGAATGCTTCAGAGTTAAGGGGAAAAAAAGAAAAACGAGTGTAGAAAGCAAACACACTACACTGGAAACCAGCACTTGTTCATGCAAGTACGTTCTCACCTACTTCTATGGCCCGAGCTGGTTTTTGGCTGTCCTGTTTGGAGCAGTCTGAACAAAGGTAAACCCCAAGCAGTGAATTACGCTGTGCTCAGAGGATTGGAGGTGCCCCGGTCACTATGGTGTCTGAAGAAAGTCCATGTAGCTCCTTGGTGAATTTGCCTGACGTTAGCCACTTCAGATTCAGCAAGTTACTTTTCAGGATCTCATGTCTGGGAGATTCTTCTCCCCTGACCTTTGTTCTGCTGCTTCCTCCCTTTTTCCATCTGTAGGGACATTTGCAGCAATATAGAAAAAAAAAAAAAACAATTCAATTTTAAAGTTGTTTCCCTGAGCTGTAAGGGTGATCCTGTCAGCCTGCCTTGATCTGATGCAGAAGTCCTGGGTGACCACCACAAATGAGGTAACATGACAGAGACAACGGTCCAGCAGGGCTGAGGGTCTGTGAAGAACCTGCAGGCAGCAAACCCTGTTGTGTCCTTCTGAGAAAAACTTTATTTTAATGTCTTGGCTCCCTATTCAAGTGCTGGCCTGGCCGTGCCACTGCTAAGAAGATCAAGAGCCAGAGATGTTAACGCCCAGCATTAACGCTGGGTAGGGCTTATTTTGGCTCTGCAGCAATCTTTTCCTGCCACTTCGAGTACCCATTTTCCCTGTTGCCTCAGCAGATAGTGTCCCAGACCTGGTAGAGCTGAGCACCATCACTTCCAACACCAGTGGGTAGGAGGGTGCAACTGCAAATTACTGCTTTTTCCTGGGGGACTGGAATCCATGAAGTATCTTCAGCTCTCACCCTGCATTGCACCTTTATCCCAGCACCCTCTTACATACCTGGGAGGGGAGAAATGCAGCTGCCATGGGTAGGACCTGGATGCCAGAGCCTGAGAGAGCTGCCCAAGGCCCCAAGTTGTGACAGGGTTGGGAGGGAGGGGGGCTGGGGAACAGCCAGCAGAAAGCGCCGGGGCATCACAGGGGAGGAGAAATGGGTGGCACAGGGCCAGCTGCTGGCAACGCAGTCGGGTGGATGATTTCCTGAGCTCTTCCCTGAAGAGTAAAGAAATCTGCTTTGCCTCCTAGTGAGAAAAGCCCCTGGCTTATTCTTATCAGCTAGCACTCTCTCGAACACACAGGAGAGAGATGTGAGACTTCCTTCCAGGAGACCAATGGTACCCTCAGATACTCCATCAGGAGAGAAAGGACAATCTGGTCTCAGCTGCTGCATCTCCTTGTTCAGGAACCAAATGCCAGGTCCAGGTTTCAGTTGGCAGAGACCTGCTCAGGCCTGTGAAGGATGTGTGCTAGAGCAGTTTCCTTGCTGGAAAAAGAAAAAAAAAAAGACCTGCTATAAATGCATACATTTTTGTAGAAGACTGTCAGTAGGAAAACAAGGGTGTATAACTGGGGGGAACATGTTCACACAAAGTAGTCCATTTCTGAGCCAAATCAGCCAGGCCACATCAAATTGGACATCAGCAGCAGGTGCAACCTGTCCACCCTGCTGTAAATCATCACCTTAATGCTCTCTTCTGCACTGACTTTGACTAATTTCAACTACAAGATTCTAATGCCATTGTGAATGTATTTATTGATCCACCTTTGGATCTCTTCCCCCTGCTCTTATCCTCACTGCTGTAAACTAACCTTGCATTTTCTCCAGCAGGATTTTTCATCCCTGTGCATGACTGTCCCTTCAGGTCGCCTCAGCTGTTGCTCACAGTAGTCGCAAGGATGGGATAAGCCCATCGCCTGGACCGCTTTGTAGGAATACTTGATGTAGCAGTTCCTCTCCAGAGGGAGTAAGCCAAAGGCTTTGCCTTTCCTGGTGCAGGACACTGTGGGCTATGACTGATCCTGCATTAGGAGAGAGGGGACAGCAGGAGCCTGATCTCAGGGAGGCTGTTCTGGGCTTTTGGGTTGCACCGGGACATCTGGACCACGGCAGCCTGAGAGCTTTGCTGTGGTCTCTGTGTTTCCCGCAGCTCTCTGTTGCACCTCCTCCCCATGCACCACGAGCAGACACATCCCTCTCCTCCCGGGCACTCTTGCTGCCTGCGGTGCCCCAGCGGTGCAAGGCTCTCACAGCTGCTTCTCCCCACCACCAGCCTAAGGCTCTTCTCTTACCCACCGTGCTCACTTTGCTGTGGGTTGTTTTTGCTTCATGGGTTACCATGAGGCTGGGGAAGACCTTCAGTGCTCTGCTTTCCATGTCACCTGAGGAGGGCAGAGCTTAGCTGCTCGGTAAGAAAAGATGAGAGCCACGGTGGGCAGTGTGTGAGGAAAGACACACACACTCGTTCATGCTTTCCCATGGCTCCACCAGACACGGAGCTTGTACACAGAAAAGAAAGAGAGAGAACTTGTAACCACAAAGTCGTGTTCCTTTGCTCCTGAAAAAGAAGAAGAAACAGATGTCTTTCTATTTCCATGTTTTTCGCTTTCTGCCCTATTGCAGAGCTGCACTGACAAATGCTATCTATGAAAAGTAAACCTTGATAGGACGACATTTGGAAGAGGCCTTCTAATTAGTACTTTCCCCTTTCATTACAACTCCAGCTTCGTACAGCAGTCTCCCCACTCTGTGTCTAAAGCTGTATCTGCCTCCAACTCACCCACAACACGGAGCACTCGACCTCCCTCTGCGAAGCACATGCACCAGAAGATAATCCAGATCAGTTTACCTCTGTGTACCTGGCAGCACGCTACTGTGCAGTGACCAAATATCAGAAGAGTTTGTGGTTAATTAGGATCAGATTAATCCCTGCTGACTGCCTGTCTCTGTGTAAAAAGGGCACTAGAGGTTAGAAAGTATTAAGTACCTTAAACGTCTACTTGCATAATGTAAAAACCTGCTGAAGATCCAGACTTTGTGCTTGGAAGTGTTGATGTGAAATTATTTACCCCTAGAGGCATTTAAACATGCACCTTATCCTATCAAAGCAAGAAAATCCTTTAAAAAAATTTCCAGGAGGAAATGTAAGAAATACTTGACCACAGAAAATAATAAAGCAGCAGCACAATGGAGACAAGACATCCACCAAAAAAGGCCTTAGAGATTCTAAATATTATTTCCAACTTCTAAGAATTTGGTTCAGCATGCAAAGTATCATTTTTATAGCTGCAATAAAGCTTTCTCTGGGATACAACTGTACCTAGTTTTCCATTTTATTAGTTCCTATTTATCATAAAAATACAACAGCTAATAATTAGATAGCTTCATATTTACACCCAGTCTATGGCACTCCCCATGGAGCCCAGGGGGCTTCACAGAAAAGACACTCATGTGTTCAAATTATTTAATGCATTCCTGACATTAGAATGTAAATTATATTTTGTTGAGATGCTTAGCTAACCCTAAGGATGTAAGTGGTTATTGGACACGTCAAAATATAGAGAACTTTTGTGCTTTTCTCTTAATGTTAAATGTAGTAATATTTTTAAATGAGGAAGGATCCTGAGGTTACTTTAAAAAGCTGAGCAGCTATATAAATGGAGATATCAGTAAAAAGATTTTTAAAGGCAAGACAGACTAATATAGGATCTACAGGTCTGTGAGAAAACGTCAACTTTACACACATCTTCACATATACTGATAGACCATTGGGCCTTTTTTCTTTCTTTTTTTTTTTTTGTTACTGACACATTTATATAAGTATCAGGGACATTTATATAACAACAGGATATTAGCTCCTTTTGAGGTCATCTGTTCTTGTGACTTATTCCCCATTTACAGCCATAAGCTTCTCATTGTGACATCACCTTGGCACCTGCAGCAGTACCTGTGATGTCACCAAAAGGGATTATAACGTGAAGTGGGGAGTAAACTGCAAGAGCAGATCAGCTCCTAAAGAACAAAGGGGTTTTTTTGCCCTGCTAGCAGAGGGAGAAGGAATCACCCCACCCACCCTTTCTCCTCCACCTGTCATGGTGGAGCAGGACCATTTTTCCACACAGTGCCGGCTGGTAGTGCAAGGGCCCTTGCTGCTGCCACCACAACCTGGTGAGGTTCTGCCATGAGCTCTGGTGGATCAAAGCTGGTGAGGGAGCTGGATCGGGCCTTCCAGAGCTGGGACCCCCACCTGCACTGCTGCTCTTCAGTGTTGTTGTGCCGGCGCTGGGATGGCACTAATATAGAAATCTGCTTAGGAAAGAGGCCACCAAGATTGTCAGGAGAAATGCCCAACATACAGGGACATCTGTGAACTACATCTGAACTTTCCCACAACTATTAATGCGTGGGGCACCCTGGTGAAGAAGCAGGGAGGAAACTCCTCCGGGGAGGAGTTGGGGCTGGCTGGGTAGGACGGTTTGGTTTGGTTAGCTTGGGTGAACTTTGGTGCACCAAAGTGGGTGCATGAGAAAATATGTACAACATGCGCAAGTACATACAACCTTGCTTCTCTGCCCAGCTCAGGGGTACGTCACAAGCTGGGGTGAGAGGGTAGAAAAACAGCTCTCTGTCAAAACGCAGTGACCACGAGGAGGCACACATGAAAGCTGCAATGAGACACATTGCAGATGTGTTGGCCCTGCTGCTCAGGCCCAGCAGCCCCAGAAGTCCATCAAATGTTGCTCACTTGGGTCCAGTTGGTTTTCTGACCTGATCCCCAGGCTGAAGGGAGGGTATCTGTGGGATGACAGGCAGGATATGAAAGCTGTGGCTCAGTACTAAGCCAGTTTGGCAATGTGGCTTTCAACATGTATCCACCTGGTTGGTTCAGGCCACAGGAGAGGTAAAAACACAGCTGATGAACCGGCCTATGCAGAGCTGCCCTGTAAATAACATTCTTCCACATTATTCATTCCGTAAGTTCCCATTTGATCTCACCTCTCCCGCCTACTCGACCAAGTCCCTTTTTCTGAAAACCAGACTTCTCATGGGAAGTCAGCTCTGCAACTTCATAAATATCTTCATGCTTTCATCTTCTGTTTGGTTCCCTGTCATTTCAGCCAGATCAGTAGCAGAAATTGCGGCTGGCAACATTCTCATATGAGGACCTCTTCCAGTGTCATTTACTTGGCATCATTTATTTGGCACTGTAGGAAACTGTGATAGTCAGTTAGATAAGCACTTGGGGGGTATCTGAATTAAAAACAGCTTTTAACATACTTTATATTCCCTGTCAACAGTAAATGTATTTAAATTGTCAGTTCCTGTAGTCATCTGGGAGGAAAACGTGCTGCCACAGTGCTGCTCCCCACTCCTGCTTTTGGCTCACTGGTGTGTCTTGTCTGGGTGTGAATTTCCACCAGGCCCCATACAAGGTACTGACTCTCTCCCAGCAGCATTTTAAATCTGCAGATACCAAAAGTGTGACTTTTGGGAGCAGAGGTGGCATTTCACAGACTGGCAAGTCAACTCTGGACATGCTGATGCAGCACCTCTGAGCTACTGCAGGCAGCAAAGTGGCTGATCTGTGACAGCAGCTGTCACAGGTCAGCTGTACGCTCAGGAAGGGTCTTATCACGTATTCAGAGCCCACAGGGAAGAGGCTTTACTGCTAAGATCTTCATATAATACTGCAGGAAACATATACACGGCTGAGATTATGCCTTTGGAGCTCATGCATCGTTTCTCCTAGAGTTTCTTAAGCCATCTTACCCTATGAGACATGCATAGGAGAACTACTTAGATTACAATAAGGATGTACAAAATCTTTACTCTCTCCTCAGTCAGTTTTCCTTCCTTTTTTTTTTTAATTCAAATAAGTTTCATCAACATAAAAAAGGAGTGGTCTTGTCGTTGTGGTTTCTCAGTACTTTTGAATTCTGTCTATTGAAAACCATGTAACAAGAGTGGTCACTGTCATTTAGAAGACTGGCCTGATTTATTATTCAGCCTACGCTTCTGCATGTGGAAACATGTGTCTCTTCATCAGTGTTATGATAACCTCATTCAGTGAAAGAGGAACTCCTGTTTGCTTTGCTTTGCTTTCCACCAGAGAAAGGCACCATTCTGCCCGCTGCAGAAGACATCACAAAACACATTAGAAATACCTACCCTGAAACTTGAAAAAGGAGTTGACTCCAGCACTGATAGTTCACACCACCTGTCAACTTACTGCCTGGCTAAGTTTTGGGTTGCTCCCACTACCTGTCTCCAAAACTGCCCCTGGATACAGTTAAGGAGGCATTTATTTCAGGACTCATCCCAAAAGACCCCTGGCCCAAGCCTGTGTCCCACACAGGCCTCCAACACCAGCCCATCAGCCCTTGCATCCCCAAGGGTGCTCATGTGCCCTTGGGCATCCCACAGGGCAGGAAATACTGATTCCCAGTGTCATGCTGTAAAATCACTGCTCTGTTATTCCACTTGTAGTATTAGAGATACAGGAAAATGAACCCACAAAAATGCTATTTTCGTGTTTTAGAGCCACGGAGTCTGAAGGAGACCGAAAGACAAGTGCTGCACAGGTTGGTCACAGCCAGCCTGTGCCACTACCCCTCTGCTACTTAGCCTGCAGCCATGGGCTACATGGCTACCTCCAGCTGTGAGAGCTGCCAAAAAGCCTTTATCGTTGCTAATGATGCTTCTTTCCACCTGGAGCTGGGCAGGAAGGTGTGAGGGAAGTGGTTTCCAGGTTCCTGCAGGTTAGAGCTCCTCTGTAGGGCTCTGCAGTGTGAGTCCTCCCCAGCAGGTCCCGGCTGGCCAGGCGCTAGCACCAAGCCCATCTGTTCAGCGAGGCCGTGCCCTCTGGAGGAATTTGTTGCCACACCAGCACATGGAGTTTGGTCTGAGACTCCATCACAGGGGCAGCTGGATGGTTTTTCTTCTAATAAAGTCCTACAGAAATTATTCACTTCACTGGACTACTTCTTTGAAGGCGATCCTCTACAGTGGTCATCCTTTGGAGAGCCAGATTTTGTCCTCATGCGCCAGCAGGAGGCGGAGGCAGTGGTGGGTTTTTCATGGCATGTGGATAGCGGTAAGCAAATTAACTTGAATTTGCTCAGCTGGGTGTTTCGCGGCTCCACAGCCAACCACCTCCCCACAGAATAAGCTCTGTACGAAATGATGATGCAAATTTTTCTTATCCTGAAATTCAGCAGAACCACCTTCCTGACTTAGCAAATGTCTTGGTATCTTGCAATGCAGGCTCTCTCCTGGAGGAGAGATGTAAGCAGGAAGGAAGCTGGTTTGGATTCAGTTTAATTTCCCCAGGGTTATATATGTTAAAGAGAGCAAGCACACAAAAAACAGATGCAGATAGAAGGTTAAACTCTGTTCTCATTTGTGAAGGGGTAAATGTACAGTAATCTTGCTGATAGCAGGGTTGTGCTAGAGCAAAAGGAAGATTGCTGGAGACTGACCTTACACAGGAAAGCAAACAAGAGGGTTCTGAAGAGGAAAACCTGCTTCTCACCTGGTCCTCTCACCTTTTCCTCTTCCAGCCTTTCCCTGGGCCAAACTCTGCTCCAGATTGCTGCGTAAAGTCTGTGCAGCAGGAGCCCAAACTAGCCAGGGCCCAAAAGCAGAACTGCTCCCCCTTTCCTCTCAGCAGCCACGCCAAACCAGGGCTCGGTTTTATTAGAGCACAGGTTAATAAATCAGAGAAAACTCCAGTCTCCTGGGAGAAACATTTGGGGGAAAAAAAAGGCTTCCAAAGAAATCTCCCTCTGCCTACAGCGCCCGTGCAGGCTGTGTCCTTCCCTCCAGTTTCTCATTTCAGTCCTGTGACTTCTAACTGCTTCCAGGGCTGAACAAGCTCCTCACCTTCCTCCCCAATGCCACCACCATGGAGGCTCGACCCTGAGTCTGTTTCCCACAGTCAGGGAGCACCCTGTCCCCCGGAGGAGCCTGCCAGCCCATGCTCCCCCAGCAGCTCCCCATTTGCTCCATGAGCCAAGTTGATTTGGTTTATTCACACTGCTGTACCTGAGAGCAGAACCTGGCCCATGAAGACTTTGAAGATGAAGTTCTGGAGAACAGCTGTCACTGACCATTTCTCTTTCCCTCATCTCTCCTTTCTACTCCTTTTTCACACCAGACATTACAGAGCCACCTATGATGGCACCTGTCAGTGCTGAGCAGCAGGAGATGCTTCAGCAGTCTGTCCCCTTGCCCACCACGGTGGTAACACAGGAGGACATTGAGGGTCCATACAGTAATAGCACTGACACACCACAGAAACTGACAGGATCTAATCCATCAGTGAAAGCAGCCACCACCTAACACTTCTCTCCAGCACTTTCCACTAATTTTGCTCCATTTGATGGTTTGCTAACACTTCAGGAAGTTCTTTGATGTTTTCCTTCTCAAAAAATGGTGGTTTTCTCTGCTCAGTGAGGGGACAGAGACGTTGGCCTCCCTCTGAAGCCCTCAGAGCTGCTCTCCTAGGTGCCCAGAGGAGTTCCACGGAGGCAGAGTACCACATGCTCCAGCCTCTTACCCACACACAGCTGTGCTGTATTTTCTCCAGACCAAATTTTCTCCTGGTCGCTGCCTTTCCCCACTTCCCTCACAGGCAGCTTAAGTTATCTCAATGTCAGGAAGCCTTTCTCAAAATATAACTTTTACCTCTGCCCCTTTCTGTCTTGAAGAGTTATCTTGGAGACCAATCAATTTTAAAATGTGTTTCCAGCATCTTAAAAATGAAGTGGTTGTCAGCAAATTTATCAGTACTTTCCTCAGTACCTTATGGTGCATAACCAGATTAAGACTCGAAGAAGGATGTGATGCCTAAACTAGGACACAGGCAACTTGAAAGACTTAAAAAAAATGATAAAAAAGAGCCGGAAACTCCCTTGCTCCACAGCAGTCCAATCCTAACACTTCTGTAGGTCCAGGACAGCTCTCTTTTTGACCTGGCATTTCTGTAATTGGCCTATTTGATTAGCAGCCCCTGGGTTATGCCCCAAACTACCTTCACTTGGACAACTCAGCTCCTGCCTCTCCAAAACAAGCTCAGTTTTCAGACTCACCCCCACGTGGCACCAGCTTCTCTCGGGCACCCAGTTCTTGGCTTTGGATCCCAGTTTGGGGAAGAGAAATTTAAAACTTAGGCTGCTAAAGTGAAAGGGTGTGAGAATTTTGGGTCTGGCCTCGATTATGATTAATGCTCATACCCTTCACCCAGTATTTTATCACTTGTTTTTTAGCCACAGCTAGTTTCACGACTCTTCCTTCTTTTTTACTCTACTGCCTTTTATCTTTCTAATCATTCACTAATGGATTTTCTTTTTTATTCATTACATGTATAGCACCTTTCTTATTCCCCATGGCTGCTTTCATTTTTAGTTTTCTTAAGCCCTCTCGCCTTGTCTGCAAAATCTGCAAACACTGTTTTTGCTGCTAAGGTTCATCCACAGCTTTCCTTTCCTACATCAGGTGCAGAGAGGAAGGGTTTGAAATGAACATCCCAATTTCTAAGTCCCCTCTGTGATGAGACATGACCCAGAATGTTTCTTTTTCCCTTTCCCACAGAAACTATGTTGTCCTATACCACATTTATACTGGGTCTAACTTTTAATTACATCTTCCATAAATACTTACCCCAAATCTGAATAGCAACATTTTTGCCAGGTCGGAATTGAATGTCAATTTTTGACAGTACTAACTAAAACCTTCAGGGGTTCCCTATCTTTCTTCCAAATCTTAACAAATCCACAGGAGAGTATCAAGCAGGGCACAGAGGAAATGTCTTATCAAGTCTGGAGCCTCTGGGAACATGACAACAAATCCAGCTGTACAGTCCTCACCAGTGACCAGTGTTACTTTATCTATCAACAGCTCTGAGCCCTGCGAGAAATCACTTGGTGGCCTCTGTTTCATTCCCTCTGAATACATCTCCAGTCCAGTGGACACCGTCAGTGATAACTTCAGCAGAGAGGTCCTCCTTCAGCAAAACTCTTAAGCCCAAATGTAATTTTTAGCGCGAGGATACTGCCATTGAAATCCATGGCAAAAGCTACATCCCTGCCTGTTGTACTGGTCTGGGACTGGTCAAGCTCTCACCCTTCATCTGTCCTAGCAGGAATGTGGTCTAAACCCCAGGATCCGGAGACACACCCCAGTATCAATGTCTATTCTGTCATCTTCTAAAAAGAGCAGAAAGAGAGGAACAGCACAAGTGCAGACAAAGGGAGGCCCATTGCTTCATTCTCGTTTGGGCGCTAATTCAATTGTGTGGCTGCTCCTTCCCTGCTAAGGATGAAACGGTAGCACCTAAACACTCTTGCTTGATTGTAATGACCTTTTGCCCCATGTCTTCTTTCCCAGTTGCAAACAGGAATGTATGCTGCGAAATAGCTACGTGTATATATAATGTCAAACTCTATGAAGGTCAATAAGCTGCAGTTTTACACTCATTTTTAAGCTGAAACCTTGCTTGCCTTAAGTGCCATTGTGAAGGTGTGAGGCTGAACCTGTGAATGCGACGGGCAGGATTTGATCCTGTCACACGAAGAAAGCCATGAACAGCTGAAACTGCTTTTAAAGCAGTCACAACCACGGATCTTCTGCTTCTGGCTCCTTCAGAGAGACCCCTTCCTCATTTGATCTCCTTCAAGTGCACCACATTGTTGTTTCTTTCCTCCTGGAAAATAAAGAGTGAATGCTATTTGGGATGGCATTAAAAAAAAAAAATAATGGCAAATAAAGACATTTTAATTGGTATGGGATTTCTGAATAACGTTTCAAAGTGGGGGAAAAAAAATAGCTGTGTGCCTGGTACACAGAGAGCCCTTTCTCTTCCCCTTTGTGGCAGAGGAATCAATGGAATTCATATAAAAGGAGGAGGGGGGTGGGAAGAGAGATAGGAGATGCCTTGCTCGGTACCAGCAGGTCACAAGTCTCATGAGGCTCGGGCAGGGCTCGCAAGGAAGTTGCTGACTGTATCTCCATGTGTACCTTTTTGTTCCTTGCCTTGGATTTGCTGGTCAGTGGCATGCCGCTTTGCCTGGCTCTCCATAGAGCTTGTAGCCTACAGGAATTTGGACAGAGTGGTACAGACATCGCCGACAGAGACTCTGATCACTGACTATCCCTTTAAATGCAGTCTCATGACTTAGTCTTTACTCCACTACCTATTAAAGAAGGAGACAAGACGTACATAGGCAGCTTCCATTCAGACACCCAGAAGGACACAGAAAGGCAAGACAATTTAACAGAGCTAACTGTGAGTAAATGCGAGGCATTAGAGGTGCTCTCTAGAGCAAAGGGCATGGAGAAAGCTTTGTAGGAAATCCTGAAGTGAAAGAAGGGGCAGTATTTTTTAAAATATACTTGCAAACAATGTTCAAAAGGCGAAATTTTGTAAAGAAAGCTATTCTGTCATTTTAGCATTATTCCTTTAAAAGTGAACTAAGTGTTTCTTAATATAATGTTGACCAATGCTTAATTTCCCATAAAAATCTGAAGCAGTGATTTTGTGCTGCAAGCATTGGAGTTTTTGCAAATACAACCTTTTTTCAGTGGGATGAATTTCATAGAAGGAATATCTGGGGCGGGGGGGGAAATTTGAAGCCAGCCTTTTGCAAACTTGGATCGAAAGCCCAGCCTTGAGCCTCCAGTTAGATACCTGCACCTCACGAGGGGTGGCCTTCCTTCTGGGAGTGCTGGATGTGACCCCCTTTCTGCTGGGGACAGAAAGGAGCTGTGGGTGCTCGGCAGCATGGAGACTGCCCTAAGGTGTCCCATCATGCATGCAGGTAGCTAACTCTTTAACCAGCTGTGTCTCCATGCACTGTAATGGCCAACCATCCTATATGGGTACAGAATTCCGGAAAAAGTCTGTTCTTGTTAGTCAACACAGTCATCAGCATGTCTCTATATCTTTTCTTTTTTTTTATGACAATAGCTACTGAGTAGACCTGGACAAGTATTTTAACAATGATCATTACTATTGTAAGGGGTATCTTAACACTGATGGAAAGACAAAGTTCCTCTGTCAGCTCAGCCTGTTGCTTTTCTAAATATAACTGTATGATTAATTGCAGGTATGATTAGCTGGTGGAGGGTGTTCCCAGCTCGCCTTCATGTTGCCCATTTTCTTCTCTGCATTTATCCTGTCTGCTGGCTGCTTAACCAAAGGAAACTGTGTCTCCTATGATGAGCTGAAAGAGCTGAAGACTGAATTTGCCATCAACCTCTACCGGCATGTATCTGAAGCAGAGAACAGAACCAATCTGGTAGTCTCTCCAGCAAGTGTGGCTGTTTCTTTGGAGCTGCTGCAGTTTGGAGCTCAAGGAAATACCTTTATGGAGCTGCAGGATGCCCTAGGATACAACATTCATGGTAATGTGCTGCTTAAAAAAAATACTTCTTGCCTTACATTTTGCAATAAATTCACAGCTTTACTAAGGAGGCAGCAATTGCACACATCATACTAAACTTCTGTCTTCTGTCTCACTGCGAGATGTAGCTTAGTGGTGTTTTCTCCATCTTTGATAGCCTGGTGTCAGCTGGACAAAGGAAACTCAAGGGAGTATTTGACACGCATGTTATTATTCCTCTTTTTTCTTGATCAGAGCTTACTCTTTTACTGCACCGAAATACAACTACATCTAGAATTGCTACTTCCATGAACAGCAGAATTGTCCCTGAGTTCCCAGACGTTCATCATGTCCATTGTGTCCTGGCCTCCCCTGTGTCTTCTTCAAGGAGGTGCCAGGTGGAGGGCAGTCGTTTTCTCTCCTATCCCACTTACCTTTTCTCTCCTATCCCATTAACAAATTTTATGAAGCCTATAGAAATTTAATTATCTTTAAGACTTTGCAGCTTTTTCTAATGAGATGAAAAGTTATTAGAAGGAGACTGGCAGAGAGAGATATACATTGACAGATGGATGGTGCAATTGCGTCTTTCCCTGGAAGCAAGCTAAAATAAAACTCACTGGGAGTCTGGAAGGGATATGGAAAAGGCAGCTGTCTTAGAATCCAGCATTAAGTCAGCTGAATTTAAGGATGCTGTTTTCATTTTAGCTCTGGATTATCCTACCATCTCACATCACACGTCAAAAACTATTTTACATTACGGGCACAATGTTTATGAAAAGCAGATGACTGCCTCATCTTCGAAATTTGCAGCTTACATACAAGACTTATGTATAGAGATGACACTGCTATTTCTCAGCATAAAATTTACTTTCAGTGTATGAAGACTAACAATAAAATCTACAGCGATTTCATCGTCCTGTGCTGTAACCTGCCTTAGTCACCAGTACCATTCTGTATTCAAAACCAACACAGCAGTAAGAGCTGACTCTGGCCGATACATACAGATACAGCTGCAGGTACTGACACAAGGACAGTGCAGCGACATTATGAGCCGCTGATAACAATGAAGTCTTGCCTGTAAGACTCCTGTTTCTGTAAATTCAGTAGGGTAACTTTAAACAACAATATATACAAGGATTATACCTTGCTTGACACGTCTGGTCATTAGGGGTTCAATTATTAAGAAAGAACCTTGAGAATAATATTGCGCAGTGAAATTCAGTCACAGATCTCCACACAAAATGTAACGAAGAGAAGTGCAGAGGTTGTTGATGACCTGCTAGCTCTTTTGCACTGCTTTACTTCTTCTCATGTGGTCCGTCATATCATGCAGACATTTTACCTCCATTTTAGTTGTCTGTGGCCCAAGCCACGTGAGCTTTGGCTGTCAGTAATATTAATGTATGAATGTGAAAATAAAGTAGGATGGGATCTATTGATATTGGTTATAACAGCACACTTCCAGGGAAGGAGAAGGAACCCACTTCCTCAAATGGTTTAAATCAAATAAATAAATCAAACACTTTGGTCAAATTTCCTATCAGATGAGTAAAACCAAATCACATATGTATGCATATCTGACAAAATTCCTTTCATCCATTAGCTGTTTGCATTAATGTTTCCATTGGTCTGTCTTAAACAATAATGAAGAATGTGGTTAAAATCTTGCAGGGTGAAAACAATGAAAACATTGATGGTGCATTCACTATTCACGGAGAATCCGCTCTTACATGCACTTGTAATCTTCTTTTAATGTTTGGAAGATTTGTTCACCTTTATTCTAGTACTAAGAAAAACAATGTAGAAAGGGATGTCTCTCTAGACAGCACAGACAAAATAACATGCTTTAAAATGCTTTTTCCTTGTAGTTTTATTTTAATATCTTTAGAGTATTTTAAAGCAATTTTGAACTGTTCTCCAAGTAAGAATTCAGGACTTTGGTTAGCCAAGCACTTTGATATGACTGAAGTTACAAACTCAGGATACTACACCTCACGTTAACATCTGCTTCCAATTTACCATCTTTGATTTCTCACACCCTCCAGAGAGCTGGCCAACTGCTCCCGCACTAATGCAAAACACACAAGAAAAGCACTTTACACTTCATACCGTGTGAGTTTTCTTGACATCTGTTCAAGGAGTTCAATATTTTATCCCTTAAAGAGTAATAGATCTAAACCTTAATACCAATAGGTGATTGGTCTTGCTGCAGGTTATTAAAGGAGCGCTATTAGGTTAGAACAGACGCACTGGTTGAACTGGTGGTAGAAATCGGTAGTCATGAAACTCTCCCTTTACCCCATCAAGAATCTGAACCAATGTAGTAAAAGTCTCCTGATGACCTGACTGGCAGCTGGAGGTTCATGGCAATCCTGCCCTTGACCTGATGCTCAGCCTGGGACAGGTCAGTCCAGGTGGGATGCACTTCCCTGGTTAGCTGCCCCAAACCACCCACGTCCGAGGGAGCAGCCCAGCCTGACTTCCCTCCAGCACTGCCTACACCCACAGGTGTATGGAGAAACTGGATGATTCCTCCCTTTGCCTAAGGATTCCCTGGAGTCAAAACAAAGATTTCCAGCCAGCCCATAACAGAAAACCCAGCCATGCCCATGGGGAGCCATATACCTGTGAGCTGCCTAGGGCACCCCGAGGTTTCAGGCCAAGGCAGAGGAGCACCTGAGCCAAGGACAGGAACCTGGAGAAGCAACGGGCACAATACTGACCCCCGTTGGAGATGGTGGCCAGCAGTTTGTAGACAACAGTGAGCTGCTAAGATTTCACACAGAAATTGGCACACTTGGTGGGGAAATCAGAAGGTCCTGATGGTGACCTGCAGGCACTGATGTCTTGCTGAAGAAGAGAAGTGCTTCAGACATTTCCCAGTCCTCATGGAATACTTATTTATAGAAGGAGGAACCTGCTGAAAACCTCTTAAAGGCAACAACAATCTCAACAAGACATTTATTGGCTGGGCATCGGCAAGTGTCATCCAAAGCACAAGTGATATGGGAAAGGGGCTGAACCACGAACATGGGAAGTTTGAGGAGATTTGACACAGAGCCCATAAACATCGCTCAGACTGGGTGCAAGTCTCAGGCCTCAGGAGGTCACCTCAGCATGAACCATCCCATCACAAACCATTACAGCATGCAAAATAATGCCAGCCAGAAATGGCTGCTAAATCACCCTTTAGGGGAGCCTACTAGAAACTTTGTGATTTTAAAAACACAAGATCCTCTAAGTTTGCAGGGCCCATGTTTCTGCTGGGCCCACACCTCAACCCCGTATTTGTCACAGAAGCCGCTACCACTGAGCTACCATGAGCTTCCCAGGAACAGGAGATAAGGGCACTATTCAACTATCTTCATTAGCAGACAACAAGCTATAGAATACATTACTGAATTTTAGAGTGACACTGAGCTCGTAGTTGCTACAAGCATTTTGGAAGACCAGAATAGAACTTAAAAGGATCCTGGACAATCAGAGAAATGTGTGAATAGGACACCATTCAATAAGGACAAATGTAAAATTCTACATTTAGAAGGAATAATCAGCTATTCAAATCAAGAAAAAATAAGCCAAATAGCATTTTTAGGAAAGGATCTGGGGGCTCTTTGGAATTAATAAATGAATAATGAATGGGAAATATAATTGCACTTCAAAAAAGCCCCAGACACTCTTGTGGGTTGTTTAAAACGAAGAGTCACTTACAACACACATGAAGCAACCTACCAGCGCTATTAAGCATTGCCAGGGCTCATCTGCAATACTGGGCCAGTTTGGGGCACCGTCCTTCAAGAAACAAAACAGCACATGAGAGCCAAGGGTAGCAGAGACAGACCTGGGGCAGTCAGGGAGATGCCTTTCCTGGGGTGGGTGACATCAATAATGGCAGGAGAAGGAGATGGCGTTGCTGTGGCATCAGCAGCTCGGCCCGTCACAGCCAGAGGTGCTAGATCTCACTAACGGGAACTCGGAGAGTGCCCAAGAAGAAAATAATGTACCTTATGAACTGTAAGAACTGTGTTTGCAGAGAGGTGTGATGTGAAATCAGCCGCTTGACATATCTGCGCTGAAGTGATTTCTACAGCAACATGAAGAGCACTTTCCTGTGCCAAGTGCATCACCATCCTTGACAGTAGCGCTTGACAGTAATACCCCATAAAGTCAAGGGTGCTTCAGTTGTTATAGTGCTTTAACTTTCAGAGGACACCAGTGTGAGCACTAGAGGTGAGAGCTGTGGAGCCCTGGTGCAATCTCTGCTGTCCTTTGCCTCAACATGATAATTACAGGTTTTCCCTCTCTCTTGCCTGGCAGATCAAAGCGTGCAGGACTTCTTGCACATGGTGTATGAAGGAGCGACTGACTCCAGCCAAGGCACGGTGGTTCAGCTGGCATGTTCCTTCTTCGTGGACGCCGGGGTGCAGCTCTCGCCCCGCTTCGCTGCACGTGCTGCGCGCTGGGCAAACAGCAGCCTGCAGCAAACCAACTTCACTGACCCCAACAGAACCGCAGCCCAGATACAGGAATGGATCAGCGGTAACCTCGGAGGTAACATAACAACCCATGAGAATGATTGCACATGAATAAAATGTAAAATAAGAGTCGTGAGAGAAATTGCATTTAACCAAGTATAAATTTTTTTGCCACGCTCCATGGTGTCCAAACGAAGGCTGAGAGCCAGGAAATCTAATTCTTTTGCTGGTGCTCATTTCTAATGTGAGGGAAGAGCTGGAATAGGTCTGAATCTGTGAGTATAAGCTTGCAGTATCGAGCTGGTAACCGCTTGGCCTTGTTTCTCTAATTTTTAAAATGGCAATCCTTTGCAGCGTTTTCAGTTTTAATGAGGAGCAGCCAAATTCCCCAGGGACCGAGTTCACTGTGTTAAATTCTTTCATGCTGCTGCGGGGAACACACAGGGCCATAAGCTCAGCAGTCAGATTCTGAGTTTAAAAAGTCAAAATGGGAAATAAAAATAATTTACTTTCCACACAAGCTAGAAAATTAATTAAGTTAAATTCTGTGTTAATGAAAAAAAATTGGAAAAGCAAGTCCTTAGAAGCAGCAGAGCAAATCAGTCCCTGATTTGCTCCATAAACTTAAGTTACATGAGTATTAATTTGGCCATCAATATGTGAGGTGATGTTAAACACACACATTAAAGCTACTATTGAAAAAAAAATTCTATCCTTCTCAAATGAACTGTAATAAGTGATCGAGCTTCATGATACAAAAGTATTTCTCTAGAAGAAGGTACTAAAATGGGAGTTCATATTGTGGTGCTCACACGCGTATCAATGAATTAAAAGGGGATCACACTTTCAAAAATCTTTCAGAGACCTAAAGCAGGATCAGTTGAACTGCCAAGTAAATAGGAGACAAAGAGAATTAAGACATGAGCTTCAGCTGACTTAATTATTTCATAAAGCAGTCTGTAATCATGAATCCATTTCATGAAGGATTTCTTGTGCTAACAATGAACCACTCCAAGATACCTGTGGGCACATTTAAGCTAGAAAACCAGTTAGGACCAGGGCGTGGTGCTGAGCACTGGGCTGCTGTCATCCATGCTGTTCAGTGAGTAGCATACTCCTGGTACAACTTTGGCCCTCAACATCGACCAACTCGAGCTCAGTTCTGAGGAGAGCACGGACCATAAGCCGACCTCAATGAGGTCCACGTACAGGTGGGGAGGAGAAGTTAGAGGGTTTAACAGTGCCTTGTGAGTTGTGCCTCTTGCCCTTAGGAGCAGAGAGCGGTCCCAACTTGCTTTATCTACTCACACAGACATGGTCTTTAGGCCTGGGTGAGTAGGATGGCAAGTGTCCCCCTTCCCGCCTCTTTCCCGTGCAGATGGGGATGTGCATGGCATGCCGTTGGAGAGCGCTGGGTCACCACTCAGCCAGGTCGCACTGGTGAGCACCATGTATTTCAAAAGCACGTGGCAAAAGAAGTTTTCCTTTATGGATACCCAGATGTTGCCTTTTACCACGGCGGAGGGCTCAACCCTGAAAGTGCCCACAATGCATCACACAGATGAAGTTAACTACGGTAATTGTCTTTGATCCAGATTTGCTCTGTTGTACAACATGGAACAGTTTTACTTATTTAATTTCCACAGCTACCACACTAAGATGTGTTATTTTCCCAGCTTGGAGAAGTCTCAGAAGAAATACTATCAAACAAAGAGACCACCTGGGTGGCTGAATTGACTCCTTATAATCACAGGCAATCATGAAACAGGTCCCGGGTTCAAAATGGTTCCTAAAATATCTACTGTCCATGCCCCATCCCTCACAGACCAACACCTCCCAGCACTCCATAACAAACTTGTCAGCTATTGCAAACAACTGAAAGGCACCAAGATGATGTGCCAGGAGAAGGGAACAGGAGAGACTGGACATACCTTGGTATAGCAAGTCCTTTGCAGTAGCAGGGAGCTTGTTAAATAAAGCTGCCTGGGAAGGGAGGACCATAGGGGACACATTTGATCCTATGACAGAGGGGCAGTTAAGACTGAAACAAGATCAAGTCCCTACCAATTTCATTTGTGGGGTGGGCAAGAGATTTCCTGGCCCCTCAACCTGATCACTGTTTGCCCTTTGAGTGTGTGAGCACCAGAGAGATAATATCACCACGAGTACCAGCCCCACATACCCATCCCTCCTGTCACAGCCCATCTCCAAGGCTTTAGGGTAAAACTGCAAATCTTCCCAGCCAAATTCTGCAATAAAGTGGGAAGGGATTTTTCTGTCCCTCATAATCAGTGAATGCTCTCAGCATGGGTTTAAAACAGTATAAATACAGATCAAACTTTTATTTGTATAATATATGAGTAGAGTGTACACTCCTTTCAAAGGCCTGGAGTACATGGGTTGCTGACAGAAGGACTCATGCTGTAGGCTTAATTTTCTACCACCAGGAATTCTTCCGGTTAGCTCTACAATGCCTTTCGAAATATAAAAAGCTCATTTCCCTTCTACCCTAAATTTCAAAACTTCACTTGGGTAAAAAACGTTCTAATTCCAAGTCTAAATTTTTTCAAGGCCAATTTATATCTCTTACCATTGTGACAGCTTTATCCTTTAACTTCAATAGTTTCTCTTCAGCTTTGATACTTACTCCCAAATGTATTTGCCAGTCACCACGCTGCCTCTCAATTTCTTGTTAGCTAAGCTAATGCCAGGGTCTTCTAATCTATTCAGAAAACAGATACTCCAATTCTCTAGTAGTCCTTTTCTGCACTTTTCCAATTTAAATTAATCTTTCTTGAAAATAAGTGGTCAGGAATGTACATAATACTTTTAATGAGGCTATATATATGCTCAATAAAATGCTCTTAGTATTGCTCTGACTTGCTAAAAATACTTCGCGCAGTGCACCACAGAATCAGCTCAGGGTGGTTACTCATGGTTGATCCCACCTGGGGTTTTTCCTTTCTCCACTTTTTCCAGCCGTTGAGTCCTAGGCAAATCAAGGGGAGGGAAATCTCCACAGGTACATACCTTTTTTTTTTTGTGGTTTTGAAGCATCATTTTATTTCCACCACTGAAGTCATCATGGTAACCCCACTGTTTGCCTTTGATAAAAGTCCTGAGTGTTGGCAATACTTTGGAAAGCCACTGGTAACCTCGTTTCAGCCTGGGAGCCCCACTTTTAACTTAGCTCATTGTAATTTGCCCTTCAAGTGGCTGCTTGCTGCCTTTCATTTCTTGCTCTAATTGCCATCACTTCTACCTGTAAATAGTGTCACAGTGAAACTATGTTCAATGTTTTACTTAAAACTAGACAGCTGGATCTATGCCTTTTTATCAAATTAGTTATCAAGTCAAAAAAGCTCATAGATTTGTTTGCTAGGGTCTACCTCGTGTTGCAATTTATCACACTTTCTGTTTCCCTCTGTGACCTGATTTTTCTTTTCTCCAGAATATGTTCTAAAACTTCTCAAATGACGACCTAAAATTTCCCAGATCACTTTCTTTCCTTTATAAATGTACTCATTTTCCAGTCATGGGACACAACTGAACCTACAGTTTTATTAAAAAACTTTGCTGACACATTTGCAATTTCACGTCCAAGTTCTTTTTGTATTCTTGGGTGACGATCATCCAGGCTCCAGATTATTATTTGTCACTCTCAAGTAGTTTAAACTTTAAACTGTTTCTGTCTCCGGTGCTGTAATACCTCCCGTTCTTTCTTCATTTCCTTTAGGAACCTCATAATTATCCTTTGCTATATCATCAGATTATTTCTTCCCCATCAGTTCCAGCAAATAATTGGGATGAATCTAAAAAAAAAAGTAAATCCACAGTGTTCAGCAGCACTATTCTTCCTTCTTTTTTCTCTCGTTTATATGGCTAAAACATTTTCATTTTCTGTGCAACAGTCCCATCAAGCAGGCAGTTGGCCAGTCATTATTTCTATGCCTATTTATCTCTGAACCGTAATTCACCTGGCTAAGGAATCACTTATTCCGCTCCTTGCAAGCTTGTCCTTACTGTTACATCTTTCTTTATGGTGCTTCTTCTTCTGGGACACCCATGGTGTGTCCACCACGCTTCTTCCTCCTGCTGGGACTGGCAGCTCCTGAGTGTGTCGGCACCTCTGACTTGGAGCATTCCCATCCTCTCTGCATCTGAACCTTTTATAAGTTAATTGACTTTGGAGTGCAGAGTTTCCCCTTCCAAATCCCTCCACCTTATCATCCTCATTGTTGAGTAACATAAATTGCTACATCAACTCATGATCTTTCAGCCTGGGGTGATTTTGTATCACCAGCTCACTGCAGGGTCTTTGCTATTCGTGATATCTGGAACAGCCTCACCCTTTGTCGCGTTGTGAGCCATTCAGGTAAACAAACAGGTTTCTTCAAGTAAACAAACAGGTTTCTTGGGACTAACACACACCTATTAGTTCAGGAACAGATCTTTTCTCCGTTAATGCTCTTTTAGTAGAGTGAGATAAAGAAATTAGAAGCCTAAAGTAATGGAAGACAGGGGGCTGCTAGTGCCTGTACAAGTGGAGATCTCAGGTAAAGACCCATGATCAGAAGTTCAGCAGCTGTGTTGACTGACCATATATTTGCTCCTGAGCCCTTGAAAGCTTGATGTGAAATCGTTAGTTGTGTTTGTCTGTCCATTTGCCTAGACACAAGAACTCCATCCTATTGTCCTTAAGTTAGGTAGCTGGAGTGTTAAATATTTGCACAGAAAAGGAAGGTTAACCAAAATATTGGCATTACCTTTTCACCTGATCTGAAATATGTGAACTCTCTTCAGCTGGAGAGATTTTTGAGGGAAGTTGAAACGAGAGGGATCATTCAAAATTTGCTGGTTGTCAGATTTGATAGGGACAGTTCAGTCTTTGTCACCAGAAATGCTAGAAACATTTCTAACAAATCGATTTGAAATTAATGCAAAAGACAGGTTCAGTACAACAAAAAAGAGGCAGGAGATAACTTTCCTTCATTATTAAATGATAGCAGCTGTCTCCCATCAGGATCCAAAACACAGAGTGAGAAAGATTAACTGTGGTCTGTTATTGTCTCAGCTTTAACAACATTATTTAGCCTTTTAACATGGCCACACAGAACAAATCAGCCTGGGGACAATTAACACTGCTCTAAGAAAATGTCAACATTATGGTTTACACGTGCCTTTTAAACACTGCAGCTATTTTACATATTCATTTTTCCAACTAATTTGTTAACTATATTTGAATACTGATTTAGCATATATATAATCCTTATGGGATGCTCAAAATCAGTTCAAGTAAGGAACACTAAATGTTCTGACTCAATAATCTCAAGTCTTTGATTTCCCTTCTAATTAGCAAATAAGGACTGTATAACCTTTGTGAAAAACGTGCTGACTTCAAACTATCAGCATGCCCACAAATCAAACCACTCATGTCCAGTGCACTACCAGTGTAAAACTTCCCTGCTTGTCCATTACAAACCAGAAAGGCTTTTCCCAGCAAACGATTCCCGTGCTGGGAGGTGGTTTTAGCACCGCAATTCCCTCTCCACACGGCATGGTGGAAGGGCTAATCTAAGAGCCTAAAATTTAATCTAGACGAATAATCAAGGCTTGATGAATCCCATCTAGTCCATATCTGCAAAACTAACAACTGTTGTACACTAAACATTTGACACATCCTATAGCGATGTATTTATTGGTAAATATTTAGATATTATGAACATGAGCTACATACATGCTGTTATTTATAATCCCTGACTCAAAAGTGTGAGTATCTACCCTTGAAGAGACAACTACTACAGATGGGTGAAGAGATTCAGTATTTTGGATGGCCTGCAGCAAAGGATATGAGTCTTTTGCCTGCAAATTGCATTTAACTCCTCCTGGCCTGCTAAATATTGCTGAGTGTTCCTGAAATGCTATTTATTGCATTAACAGATGAAAAAATAAGAAATTAAAATTGTTATAATTAAATCTGTTCTACTGTATAACAGAGTCCATTAGTAACGCCTGGATCAATTGCTCTTCAAAATATGGAACTAAAATGGTACTTTTAAATGGCTGCTACAAATTATTGCATAACTAATTACAAGTTTGGGAAGCCCAGCAGCTTTTACTTATGAGACTAGTTTTTATAACTTTCATCCGATTTTCATAGGTCTTTGTGCCTAGATTTTAAAAAATAAGAAATTTGGTGCTTATATAAGCATAAACCTAGCTACGTTTTTGTTTAATGTATCTATTTGTTTCTTGAAATAAGGTTAAAACTGATTTTTAAAGGTAGCAAAGATGGAAACATAAGGCTAAGTAGGTTTCAGTTAATTAAATAGGACACCCTTAATTTTGATTTTCTGATTTCTATCAGTAGTGAATTTTTAGCGAAAGACCCTGGAAAAATGTAAGTTTATTCAAAGAACAAGCATTGCAGGAACAGTCACCATAAAGTTACTGTCATTGCTTCCACAATGTTTTTTAAACTCTGAGCAAGGACGACAGCTACTATATGAGAAAGTAATAAAATATCCATGCTCTGTTGAGACAGTGCTTCAGGTACTATTACTGTCACTGGCATTTTTCTGCCAAGAGAGAGATATATATCTCTATATTACATACTCAGCCCTGTTCAGATGAGCCGCAGTTGTGAGCTAAGAGCAGCCCGAGCTGGCTGCAGGACCCCATGTGCTGGAGACCACCCCTTACAGCCCATCACTGCTGTTCTGAAACTGTCTGCTGACCCGGGCTTGGGTTGTGGGTTTGGGGTTTTTTTCCCCACCTGAGTGATGAAATAAGATCTATATTTGCCCACCTACAGGCCAATTCCAGACGGCAGCTCTGGAGGCTTTCAGCGTGGTCGAGTTACCCTACCTGGGGGAGAAACTCGGCATGTTCCTAGTGCTTCCCAGCCACAAAAGAACATCTTTGTCCCAGATTGAGTCTCACCTTTCTGCCAAAACCATAAACTTCTGGGCCAACAGCTTAAAGAGAACGAAGATGGACATCTTTCTACCTAGGTAAGCAACATTAGCGCTGCAAGATGGCTTCTCTACTTCGGTTGTCAGAATTCAGTGTGATAGCACTGACACCAGCGATGTGTAAGACAAAACCACATGAGATACTTTCAGTTTTGTTATTCATCACGTGATCAGGAAAGCTCTAACCCTCTCTTAAGCCATGAAGAGGTGAGCTGGGAATGCCAAAACTTTCTGGTATGCTCTGTAGTGTTTTAAAAACCGAGTATTTCAGTTGATCCTACAGCTTTTACTTAAAATTTGTTTGGGGTATAACAATCCTTTAAAGATCTAAAAAGAGAGAAATGTTCCTGGCCCTTTCCCACACTCCATTTTTCTCTTTGCTCAAGAAAGAGTAAATATATAAACTTGAAAAGAAATGCAATAGCTTATTTTTACATCTTGCTAGTATACAACAAAACTACTCTACAAAGAACTTGGGGCCCCCCACCAGTCATACCCATATTTCTGTGCACAAAGCAAGTTTCAGCCATCCATTTTCCACATTAGTCATTCACCGCTGCTACCAAAAGCATACATCCTGGAGGTATTTTCTATCAGCTATTCAAATGAAATTGCATAGCAGGAGGAATCAGGTGCAGGAGGGCCTTTTGTGGCTGGATCTATTGTATGGATCAGCATGGAAGGGCTTCATTACGCATCTCTTACAATACATTTCCCACGTTAATGAAGTGCTGAAAAAACAATTTGTACACTATTACTCTTTCTCTCCAAGCTAATCTTTTGCAAATGTTTCAAAGGGGCCTTTGCTACAGCCAAAAAAGATTGTTAAAAAGAGGACACTTGCAGAAATGCAGAGTTCATGTGTCAAGAAGACTGAGAGGCGGACTGATTACAATAGATGGAGGCAAGGGATTCCTTCTGTTAACGTCTTCAGGTGAAGATGAGTCGCTTTTCTGCAAAGTACACTTAATCAGATGGAATGCAGTGGGCTCATGCTGAAATAGATGGATGAAATGCAAAGGCTTGAAAGAAATTGCATGTTCCACCTTTTAGCCCTATGAAACTACGAATCCCACATTTAAATAAAATCTATCATGTTAATTTCAGGTTCAGTATTCAAAGCCTTTTTGACCTAAAGACAGTTTTTTCTGCCTTGGGAATTAGAGACGCATTTGATCCCATCACTGCTAATTTTAAAGGTATTTCAGGTAAGAGGCTTGACTGAATAAAAAATGATCACTGACCCAATAGTTGTAGACTCTGACATTTGAATGATTCAGTAGACCTGAGCCTTCTGAATTGATTGTACTTCTTTCTCTGGGGAACTCTAAAACACAATTCACACTACTTTATTATTGGCAATTGTATTTTGAGCTGTTGTTTTGTAGGAAAGAGGATTCTGAAAGGGACAGAGTCGATTTTGGACTTGCTTTCTTTTTCTTTTTTCTTTTCCTTCTTTCTTTAAGATTAAAACTGTCGAGACAGTGTGGTCCTGGAAAATGATTATTTATTCAGAGATTTAGGATGCTTTAACAAAACTTGCATTCCTATACTTTTTTTTAAATAGTCATTTAACAGTTAGCGAAGACGGGTCCAACAAGTCTGTATTCCAACTCTTGACATCCCAAACAACGTTAACATAAGCCCACGTTACGTTGTCCTGCTAATCCAATGACCAGTGGACTAAATTATACTTTCCTTTTACTAAGCATTATGATTGTAAAGTGTCTTGGTTTCGGAAGTCTGGAATTATCCCACTTCTTGGAAAATTTTTATCCCTATTTAATATTAAAGACTAAAAAAATCCAAATTATCTTTTTTTATTTTTTTTACTACTACAAGTAACACAAATTATTTCAACTTAGTCATTTTTGCTCATAGCGAAGACTCAGAGTGGTAACTGCCCAGAGAGATGGCAGAGTTCACGCAATTTTTGTGCATGTGAGTAAATAAATGGAGGTACGACAAGAAGAAATTCCGCCAACTTAAACACAGCTGCTTTTACAGAAAAGTTGCCTTCCTGGAACAAACCTCAGAAGGCACGTTACTTATGTGGGGGGTTTTATACCCCTTTTACTGCATTGTTTTATTGCAATACATATCTCAGACTGCAAAGAGATGCACGTTAAAATTATTTGTCATTGCCCACTTATTTGTTAAAGCCCACTCCTTTGTTTATTGCAAACAAATGTTAATATATTGATAAAGTGCACAAGGATGCATTTTATAAAGTTAACATCTATTTAAAAAAGATAAATACTTTGAGGAAATTAACTCCATCATAAATAATCTCATTCAGCTTCTTTCTTATGTAAGCAACTCGGTGGCTTTCTGCTTCACATCGTACTGGGCAAGGCTTGTAAAAGTATTTGATCCTGCCTGTGGTAGGGTTATGGATTAAAGGACACATTGTGGCCCTTCTCAGTTCTACTCTTACACTACTCAGTTCTATATCATAACAGTAGGGATATAGCTATGATGGTCCAAGAGTGACGTGAGGCAGAGTTTATAAGGAAGGTGTATCTTTTATTTAACCAATAGATACAGTTGGAAAAAGAACAGGCAAGTTTTCAGTTCCTCTTCCATATGAAGGAGTAGCCATAATATTCAGAATATTTACTCTCAGATCACATTTAGCAAACAAAAGTGTTACTTCATCTCAGACCTGGAATAGCTTCTTTAGGCCTGAAAGCTTCTAATTTTTCCCTCCAAACTATGTCATATTTATCTAATTTAAAAAATTCTGCCTCTCCCCAGTTTTGTCTTGCTTGTTTCCATCCTAGATATTTGACTGGACAAAATTCAGACAGAAACAGATAAAATGGTCTTCTAGTGCTAGCAGCAACACAGAGATCTGAGACACGCTGTCTTCCCTAGACTAAAGTAACCTAATGTCATGTTCCTCATGTGTTATCTCACTTTAAAGATGTTCCTTTACTGTGTCAAAGCAATGTTCTTCTGTAGCGTGAGCCCAACTCCCACCACTGGATGTAAGTGGAAATGGGCCAGATTGCAGCTGGCTCCATCAGCAGAAATGTGTGGACAAGTCACAGCTCTTCCAGGTTTACACCAATACAAACAGAGTCAAAATCTTGTTGTTCCCCCAGATTAGAAAGCAGATCTGAATTATGAGAAGTCAATAGCAGAAATGGCTTTAAGCAGAAAAATATTCCGACTTTGTGTTCACAGTAGTGATTCTTTCCTAAAAACTTCACTGCATGTCTGAAAGTGGGATCCACATCTCACGTAGAAATCAGAGGCACACGGGCCATCAAGCAAGCAGCGCCCTGACAGAGGATATGTTCAGGCAGATAGATTCAAGACACACATGAGAGTTTTAGCTTATTCTCCAAGTTGCCTGCACATAAGGTCACGCTGGTCCAAAAGCCACGTACTCATACTATCTCTGCTACGTGCTGAGCTGAAAAGTCCTTCATATCAAGCTAGCTTAGACATTCAGACTGTCTATGCTCATCCATATCAGGCACACATACAAAAAATCAGGAACTGAGTCAAAATTGGAGATGAGGACCTTCTAACATGGAAGCCAGATACAGAAAAAACAATTGAAAGGCAGGTGTATACTGTGCTGTCTTTCCAAACATGATGTGGTGAAGGAACCAATGGAAGGAATTTGCAACAGAAGAGAAGCTGATAAAGTGACATGTATTGTATTCAGTGTGCTATCACTGAATTTGCTGCCCAGGTGAAATACCTAGCAGTTATGTCATCCTTAGATTCTGCAGAAAAAAGGTGAAAGCATTCTGAATTAAGAAAAAAAGAACGGTGTCTGCAATAGAATTCAGAAAAATAACTACTGATATTCATTACTGGGTTTTTTTTGCAGAGCAAGGGAGTCTTTATATTTCAGAAGCTATTCACAAAGCGGAGATTGAAGTAACAGAAGATGGTACAAAGGCATCAGGAGCTACAGGTAAATCACATACACACACTTTACTTTTCACTTATGAAGATTATCACCACAGAAACAACTACTGGTCATTTATTTAAAAAAAAAAAAGCATGGTAGCATTTCAATGTATGCCTAACCTAAATTTAAACTCTTATATTTAACACACTTCCATTTTACCTTTGTAATTGTTCATAAGAATTCTTAAAACTCTTCCCTTTCCATGTTTGATCTTAGACTAACATATAAAGACTCAAGTGAAAACCAGCTTTATCAGCCCAGGGAAAGTCCAGTTTAAGAAAATAAACCACTTCTTTTTCTGTTGGTGAAAACTGTTTGCTCAGATCATAAAAGCAAAGAATGAAAAAAGGTCCATAACTCCTGAACTGTTATGGGGTTTGTGTTTTGAAGCTGTGTTTTTTCAAAGTTTGTGTTTTGAAGCTCTTTGGTAGCATTGAAGGTCATGACGGTAAAGTTTTGCCTTCATGAAGATGAAGACAGGCTTGTTTCTTATGTACTTTGATGTGTGACCTTTGTGCACAGTAGTTTCTGCTAACAGATAATTTCCAAGTGAACAGCTGCGGCTGGCTGAATGGGGAGATTCAGAGTAAAATCTCAGCTATGGACTACGAAGTCAATAAATGACCTTCATAAGCTGAATGACATCTCAATAGAGATCCTCCATCACAACTTCCATAAAACAGAGGAACTAAAATTACTGAGCTGTGCAATCCCCATTTTTCTTTTTATTTTTGTCACATGAGCTTTATCAAGGAAGGCACGTGCTTTTTTCTTTCCCTTTTGGAAGCCTCAGATGCTCTGGAGATGCTACAAGTCAGTGTGAAAAGCAGCAGCCACCCTAGACCCCTGCATGGAGTTTGTAGGCATTACTGCCACTCGCTTCTCTTCAGAAGCTGAACGTGTCCTTAAGCTGTCCAAACATCAGCCTGGAGAAGGGTTATCGTTAACCACATCTCACCTTGCTGCTCTGTGCTGACTGTAGATGTGCTCCACGCACACATTGCAAAGGTTGGTGGTCCTTGACCACAGATCAGGGCAAGATCCTGCTTGCCCTCCTTTTTTAGGAAAGAAATCCAAGAGGCACACAGGGAGAGCACCACAGGGCATCTCACTGAGGTGTCCATGATGTTGGGCTGCTCTGTGAAGTGCCCTGCAGACATCCCATGGTCACGATGTGCAAAGGAACCTGAGCACACCTGATTTGGTGTAGCATTCCTCCAGCAACAGCTTTGAATAAGACACATGCTGTATGCACGTGAGTGTATAGTGAAAATTTGACACAAGTAAGTTAACCTTTCTGCAGAGCTGTACAGTTGAGAATTTTATGACAATTTTAATCTCTACTAGGGCATTAATATTTTCAGTAATTTTTCTGGTAATTCCCATACAAAATAAAAGCTTTTAGGTGGCCTCAATTACGTATCAAAGACTAAGGGTAATAGCAATCAGACATTAGACCTTTATCCCATTGAAAACAATGCCAAAACTTCCCTTAACTCCAGTCAGACCAAGCTAAGAAGATGATATAAAAATATATAATCATGTTTATTGTTTACTTTAAAAGCTCTGGATCTAGTCACACGGTGGCTTGAAAGCTAAAGTAGGCACTTTTCTTAGGAGCACTGAAATAGTGTCACTCAAAACTAGTTTTACCAAATCTTACTTGAATTTTCAATTTAATTCCATTGTTTTTACCGCTCATTAAAAAAAAAAAAATCTGTTTTTTTTTAGTATTGGTTTTTTTTTTTTAACAAAGTATTCTTAATACTGTATAGCTACAAGGAAGAATTTATTTAAATAAGATGTATTTTAAGAATAGCTGAGCCATCATAATTCTTAAAGACTTTCTTTTAATCTAATAATTAACCCACAACCAGAGAGGGGAAGGACAGTCATAAATTGAGATCGAGGACACTTAGGTTTTGTTGAGAGCTCTGACAGAGAAATTCCAAGGTGATGTAGGTATTTCTCTGCTGTTTGTCTCCCATTGAGAAAAGGGACTACATTTGTGCCTTGCTTATCTTTTTTACTGGAACAGCACAGCTAGGAATTGGCTAACGGGTTAGGCAATAGCATGGTATGACTTCAGCAGAGTTAGGGCTGTGATAACAACAAAGATTATATTACCTTTGAAATCCAAAGCCAGCCAGACTCGCTTCAGCAACGAAATCCACACCAATCACCTGCGTGTAGTCTCACAACGCTTGACTCGTTCATTCACCCAGACTGATTTCACTGTTGGATAAAATTGTTGTTTTATTCTTAAAGCAGAGGAGCAACTCAAAACCCAAGGTACTACACGTCAGCGCTTGAGGGCACCGTACAGAAGATGGAATGAGAACGGACGCATTTTACTAATGTTTTCTTTGTTGCGTTACAGCAATGGTATTACTAAAAAGATCCCGAACGCCTATTTTCAAAGCAGACAGACCTTTCACATTTTTCCTGAGACAAGCTAACACAGGTACGCATGCTCTCCGTTTCAGTAGCAGAATCCTTCACAAGTAGCACTCAGATCAATAAGAAGTACTTTGTAAATAGCGTACCATTCTTTAGTCCAGGAAATTTCAACAACCATGGGAACAGCAGGTTTTGGGGTTTTAAAGTGTAAAGAATACAGTTTAATTTCTTTAAAAAGAACGCATGATAGTCATAGAAGTCAGTGAAGCCAGATTAGCCTCTTCTATGTATATGCAGTACATGTTCAAAGAAATTTCTACCATAATTATAGGCACTAAAAAGATCTTAAAGATCTTAAATACCCTGGGATTAGGGACCCACCTCCACAGGGAAATTTAAATTACAAATGGACTTGACCAGCTGAATTCATATCTGAAGAAGCTGAAATACAAATCTTTCCCTATAAATGAAACTTACTCATGCCTATGCAGATGGCACACAGCAAACAGACTTCTGCCTGTTGGCACCAGGACTCCAGGGCCTGAAACTCCCTGTATTAATTCCTGCCTCAGCAGTTTCTACGAACTAATTTTTGGTTTCTAGAATTTCTAGCTCAGGAATTTCTCAAGACCAACAATCTTTTGCCCAGCTACAGCTCAGAATATACAGAAGCAAGTTTCTCTTCCCTTGCCTCTTGAATATCAACACCTTCAAGGAGATAAGTTTTAAACATCTGGACTCTTCACCACCTAGTATCTCATGAGATATTCAAAAGCCACGGATATTCACTATATGTAATCAGATAATTCAGCTCTGCAAAAAAACCAAACTTGTATCTTCACTTTTGCAAGAAACTGCCAAAAAATGCATGTTTTTTTTGCAACTGATAACTCTTTCTGTTGCAAGTGAACTCCCCCAGCCCCCAAAACAAACACAAAAAATTGCAGAGCCTGTCTGAAAGAGTGAAGCATCGCAATGCTCCTTTGGATTCAGCGTTGGACTATATGTCTCTTTTCAGATGTTACTCCAGAATCTCTGCTAAAGGAAAACACAATATAGCTCATTGGCAATAATAAAGAACTGCATTATGCACCACGTAGCAGGTGTTCGCTCCTTTGAAGCTTCAGGCCATCACCAATAATTCTTACCATTCTTAGCAATGCAGTTAATTTGCACCTGGAGTATTTTCCTAAAAATGCTTCAAACCACCAAGTTTCTGTCATAACTGGGGTCACATCCTTTCAGATTTCAAGGGAACATATGGCCATTTATAGGGTTCAGTAAAACACTGGGGCCCAGCAAGAAGACCAAAGAGAATAATTTTCCTTATCTGCTTCCAAGCAACTCTGTTCTCATAGTCGGTGAATACCTGAGTATGTAACACACTGCTTTAAAAAACTGTATCTTATATTTTAACCAAAATATGAACATATCTTTTTAAAGAAAAAAGCACTACTGAGGGGGGGTGTGTGTGCATTTTTTGCTTTGGCAATCATTACCATTCAGCAAATAAGTGTCTTTTTATTTGGCAAATGCAGAATTTAAAAAAAAAAAGGCACTAAAAGCTGATCTATGGATATGAAACCCGAGCCACAGACTCTTCAGGATTAAGAACAAATTGATTTTGGTGAAGAAAATTGCCCAGTTTACAGTATATGATAAATTATATAAATAGAAAGGAAATCAGACTGTAGAATAAGATTATATGAAGCATAACAAAACATATACCTTCCAATCATCTCAAAATCAGAAGCACTTTTCTGTATTATAAGCTTTTTAATGCAAAAAATTAAAACTGTGAAAAGATTCAGTCATTTTGTTTGTTCAGACTTTGCGACTGAAGTTGTTCAGGTACGAAAAGGGGAAAGGGTAAACAAGATCTGCTTTTAATACATTTCATTAACCTAGCTAGAGATACTTAAAACTTGCTATCCCCATAAAGTCACAATCAATCCTTGTGTAGAACAAAAGTCTTAATTGCATCAGTCTTCTAGTGATAACAGAAATATATTTTCCAGGACTTCAGATAGCATAGTTCTGCCTGAACGTGCTGGTTTTGCCCAGGGTAGAGTTAATTGTCTTCACAGTAGATAGCATAGGGCTACATTTTGTTGTTAAGACAGGGATGTTTTAGCTATTGCTGAGCAGTGCTTACACAGAGTTAAGGCCTTTTCTGCTCCTCATACCGCCCCACCAGCAAGGAGGTTGGAGGTGCACAAAAAGCTAAGCGGGGACACAGCCGGGACAGCTGACCCCAACTGACCAAAGGGACACTCCATGCCATGTGATGGCATGCATAGCAATAACACTAGGGGGAAGGTTGGCCAGTGGGCTGCTGCTCTGGGACTGGCTGGGCATTATTATTTTGATTATTACTGTTCTGATCTCATCCCATGAGTTTTCTCACTTTTACCCTTCCAGTTCTCTCCCTCATTCCACCAGGGGGGAGTGAGTGAGCTGCTGCACATTGCTTAGTTACTGGCTGCCATTAAAACAGAACAGTCCTTTATGGTACTCAACATGGGGCTCAAAGGTTTTGAGATAATACAAAATTGACCAAAATGTATTAGAAGCAATTTATATCTGTTAACAGTTGCAGGTCACAATATTGATTCATCTGTTCTCGATATCAGTTTACCTGATCTGCGTCATGCTCAAGACTGGTGTTGGCTTTTGCAGTTTGCTGTGCTCTGTTGTGATTAGTGATGTTTTGCCTGGGAGTTTTGTTATCAAAATACTGACCTTGAGCTTAATCAGGTATTTGGGCTCTGTACTGAAGCCATTACTGTACTTTGGGTCCCATCTCATGGAGGCAATTAACAATTATACTTCTTCCTCCAAGAGTTTTTTTTTGTGGAGGAAATACAGAATGACACCTCCATTATCACCTTTTGGGGTGTTTCCTCCCTTGTTACAATAACTTCTCAGTATTTCAAGCATCCTTGGGTAGTTAAAATACTTCTGTAGGTATTTCTTAGGAATATTGCTTCGGTTTTGTCTAAGGTTAACAAGCAATTTAGAAATATGACCCAGGCTCCATGAAACTGTGATCACCGGTGGCATAGCATGTGGGAGAATGTGGGCAGGTATCTCTAACTTCTCACGTCCAGTGGTCTGGAACTTCACACCCGAAACAACTACAGGATCCTGGTGAAGTNAAAAAAAAACCAAACCAAAACCAAAACAACCAAGCATGCCTTGGCTATTCCAAAGAGGCACAACTTACCGCACTGCACTGGGCCCTGGCCAGCACCTACCAAACACCGCTCCATATTATGTAGCACCCTCAGGGAGAAGAGAGAGAAAATGTACCAACAGATACTATGGCTAAACCGGACACTATATCAGTTGCCCTTATAACTATTGAAAAAGATTGAGTTTTTTTAATCTGAATTTCAGGTTTGAACACATTCCCTTTGAAGAACAGGCAAGCTAACAGCAATACAAACAACTGAACCACAAATTCAATGAATCTGAGGCAGTGATTTCATTCAAGAGGTTGTAATAATCTCTTCTGTTACTACAATTTCAACACAAAGGAATGAATTTAGGCTCTGTTTAGCTCAATTCAAAAGTGATTCATTTACCCAGTGGTTTGCGTAAGTTTTTCAGGTTTCGGCAAATTCCTGGTTTAGGTTTACAACTATTTGGAAAGGCCTCTTTGTTTTTAATACAAGAATGTTTAAATTATTCTAAGTCAAGCAAGCAATTGCAATTTGCATACAAGCAATGAATGATCACAAATCTGCTAGTTCCGTGCTTAATTTTGCATTTAAACTATACTACAGTTTGAAAACATGGTCCCAAACTGAAATAATGTTAATATTGTTTTCACTTACAGGTTCAGTACTCTTTATAGGAAGAGTTACAAATCCTTCATAAAGAACACGAGACAGATACCCTGTCTTCCATTCCTCCTATGATGAGCTTTCCTTCAATGAAATTAAAGGCTACATTATATGTATTTATTGAAACAGTTTAAACAGCATCGCTTTTGCAAGAACAAGAGTGAGCAAGTCCTCCACTACCTTAATCCTTTGTACACACTGGTGGGAACTTACAGCTGTCTAGGAATCCTTAGCACCACAACTACAGCAAAGATAGTAAGCATATAACCATCTGAGGAAAAACTGAACAGATTTTGCCACCTAAATGTTTAAGAATATAGGCCAACAGCTTCTGCTCAACTACATCATGCCTAGTGTAAGCTTGACTGTTGCTGAGTATGTAGGTCATCTGAAAGAAAGCATCCTACAAGAAAACTTTGTGATGTATGTTATTTTTCAAGCACAACTTTATTTCCCTGTCCTGAAGTCAAAAACTTAAGAACAAAATTGAAGTTCAGTCTGGTCCTAGACTTAGATATAACCCAGTTGAGACAGTAAGGTAACAAGCAAGCAGCAAAATGCTGTGAAAAGGAAATCAAGTTGAGAGGCTGTTTCAAAACTGACAGAACAGGTAGGAAGCAGAAATACCTAATCAGTGACCAAACAAATATTATTGCCAAAAAAAAGGTAGCATTATTACCTTACTACCTTTTATTTTACTTTCTTGGTTTTAAATGAACACAGCATAGAATGGACATTCCTGAAGAACACTGAATGAGGCTAAAAGCATCTAGAAAAATGTTTTCAGCATCCTGATAAAAGTTGGGATACAGTAAGTCTTTTAGTACAAGATTCTGCAACTCATGGCATAAACATCAGAAACCCGGGCCCATAAAGATTTTGGGTGAAGACTGCAAACCACTGACTCCTAGGAACAGCATCAGAGGGGAGCTGCTCCCACTGAATCAAACAATGCTTTGCAGAAGTTAGGAGCATCTAGCACAGATGAAGGACATGGCCAATAAAGCATTCAGTGATATTTTGTGTCCAAGCAGCAGCACGTTCTGGCTGCTCCCGTGTCTGTAAACATGTAAAAACTTCTGACACAGAAAAACTCTGTGCAGCATTCCTCAAAGGCTACTGACCCCTGCTTTACTCCACTGTATCCTCATAAAACTGTGGGTTTTGTCATTGCTGTGGATGTGCATAGAGTACATCAGTTTGTTATGCTCACCCCCAAATAGTGAAGCACAAAGTACACAAGGCCACCGGGTATCATCCTACCGTAGTTGTGATTCACCATTAGCTTCCTTTCACTCGTTCTCTGATTAAGAACGGAACATCCAGTGATACAAAACTGCTCTTCATTCTTTAACACTGACACTAGAACACAGAAGCTCTGGAAAGGGAAAGCAAAATGAAACATTCCAATAAAAACCATACTCAATCCTACACAAAGATTAAAATATAGTTTTTATTGATGGAATAACAAAAGTGCTTTTCTTAAATATTTTTCAAAATACATTTATACAACTTACAATAATATATCCAAAATAACTGTATATACAAAACATTACCTTGTTTAATGTATGTGCTTTTTTTTTTTTTAAAATTACAAAGCAACTTTTTGGCAAAGTTCAACCTTAAGAGGTGATAGTTTTGAAGGTTGGATTAAGAAAAATAGAACCTGAGGGAAAGTGACACTTAAGTCCATGACAAGCAAGAAGTTCTCCATTTAGTTAAATAAAAATGTTTTTGTGATATTTTTCACATTACAAAAATAACAGAGGTGAAGAAAAGAAAAAAAAAGATGATGGATACTTTTCTCATCATTTTATAGAGCAGCTTCTCATTCTTTCAGGTATAGGAACTTGAGATAAGAGTGCATGTCAAAAATGAATGCAAGTAAGGACAGCAGTGCCCTGCTGTGGCTTTCTCTTGTGTGCAGTGTTTCTTAGCTGCTGTTGATATGGTTGACCTGATTGGATCTGCGATGGATTTCTTCCAGAAAACTCTCAAGCTGTTCTATCAGCATTCGTTTTTTAAACCTGTATTTAAAAGAAAGCATAAAAATGGATGGACACAGTAATACATGAAACATTGTTCACAAAACTTTTGCTGAACCCTGGAAATTTTAGTTATTATTTTAGGTCCAGTGCATGATGAGGTGATCAATACCTCATTTGTATATACGCTGCCTCCTAAAGTTCTGGTAAACTACTAATTTGCTTTTCCATTTAATGAGAAAATACAAAACTGTGCTTACTACAGTCCATTCTAGCATGTTGCTGAACATCACTGAAAGTCAGGGAAAGAGAGTTAACTGCTGTTTCCAGAAGTAAATTTCCGAAGTACAGAAATAAAATATATGCCAAAAGAACTATAATCCTAAAGCTGGCAACAGCTTTTAGGGATTATTTGCATGCTTTCATGGTGCATTCACAAAGGTTAAGTGAAGTTGGTACTAGTGAAGGAATAGCCATTACACAGTGCAGAGCAGATTTTCCGACAAGAAATGCAAATCAAAAGTTTGAGAAAGAAATCAAAGAAAATACAGATGTGATCCATACCTGGAGTCCCTATTCCATATTGATTACACAAATTTGAACAGCAGACTATTTTGTCACCTTTGCCTACAGTCCTGCCTCAGTGCACACAGCTCCTTGCTGTTTCCAGCTAGCCCTCCCCCTTGCAACATCTCTGCATCTGAGAAGCCACTTCTGATCGATGCTTTGGCAGCCGTACACATACTCAAGCATAAGCAGCAGTGAAAAGATCACCCACTTTCTCAACTCAGTACTATTCTAAACTATACACCAAGTTCAGTCCTATGACCTTCTTAAACCCTGGCAAAAGCCTCTAGTCCCAGCCAGGCCTCCCAGTTCATGTTCTTGGCTCACAGAAACATGGCATCTGCCCTAATTCCCAGACCACAGACTTCCCCACAATCCCAGCTTGACTGTGAGGAAACAAGCTCCCATTTCCAAGCACTTACTATCTCACTGAATACCCATGCTCTGGGCCCTTACCCACCTTTCTCATCACAGTTCTCCTCAGTAACCCCACAGAAACCCCACACTTCAAGTACTGCTTCCCCTCCATTCTTCCTCATTGTTTTCACAACTGCTCCCTGCTAGTTGAAAAGTATCAACCGGGGAAATAGATAATTATTTCCTTCTCATCCCCTCTAGTAAAAGTCCAAGCTAATAGCAAAGTGCTCTACTATAGCATATCCTAGTGGAAATTTAACATGCTCATTCTGTGCAAGTGACTGGGCAATGTTACTTTCCAGAACACCTTCATGACCCTCTGAAGCAGCTGTGCAAGTTAACAGTAGACATTTCCTAGAAACTTAAAACCTGGTGGAAGGTGGGGAAAAAATGCATTGCTAACTATTTCGCATTACTGTTGGCACAAGAATGCAGGTTTACAGTGCACTATGTCCAGCCCCTCGGTACACCTCACTGAAAGTTCTTTTCCAAATGCTGAATCCTACAGCAAGTGATTTTTTTTCAAGGCAACAGAAACAAGTTACCACATTAACTAATATTGTAATTAACAGAATTAAGCATTGACTCTCATTCAACTGTTCACTCTGCTAGGAAAATTAGGACCCTTAATAATAAACCTTTCTCAAGTAGTTCTAGCTATTGAGGATAGAACTTCATTATTATTTTGAAACTGATTATATTAATTCTTGCCAGTGCTTTTATCACAAGTGTGTATTGATCAGCATTTTGTCTAGGTACACACTTTGGGCTTTGCTACGTGTATTAGTAGCTTAAAGCCCTTAGTTTGAAGAATAAATAAAAGGGAATTGAATTTCTCATCCTGAGATGTTGGTTAATTTGGAGAATTTTGATCCATGTTTTGTCAGATTTTGCTATAGAATACTTAGCAGAGAATAAAAAAACCCACTTCTTGCTAGTGTTAGGACCATAAATGGATTGCTGTGCCAACTCCAGAAATACTGAAGACCTCTCCACTACATAGGCTAATTTCCTTTACCGTTTTCCTAAATAACTCTTGATTTTGTGCATCCAAAGTTATAGCCACCTACTGGGAAGGCATGTCTCTTGTCCTCAATAAGAACTCCTTGTAAGCACTAATACAAACCATACAGGCTGAGTCAAACGTGTATCACTAACCATAAGAAAAGTCTCATCCTTAACACTTTTACAATCGACTGGAAGAAAAAAAAAAAATCCATTGTCTACCCCCATCTTGATTTCTGCCTCTCAAAAGCAATAGCTTTTCTGCTATCAGAAGAGGAACTGTGGGGCAGTCAGTTTCCAAAGGAAGCTGAGAACTGTGGATTGTTTTAGAAATCTTCGTCTCCCCTCACAACTCTCTAGGGGATTAACCTCCAGAACTGAGCGGGAACTGTTTTTAAACACACTTTCTTGCTGAAATGCTCAAGAGCTTTCTTAAGCCTGTGTTCAGAGTCAGAGCTCCCTGAAGCAGGGAAAGAGAGTAAGCACCCCATATTTCAATTGCATTCCATGGCATTGCAAAGGTCAGCTATCAGTTAACAAAACAAGACTATCTTGACAACCCTGGAGAGCCTAGAGTTGTTTCCTGCAGGGAGCAGGGAACCTTGGTTAAACGTGATAGCTTGTCTGGATAAGGAAAGAAGCAGAGAATTGCATAGGGATTGCAGGCAGTATTATCCAGGTAGATAAAATAACCACACTGTAAATATCTAACCTAGGACAGAAGAGGAAGGAGAAAGATTAAGTTGTTCCTACATTCAAATAGATAAAAATTAAAGTTTAACAGTTGAGAAAACAGAATTGCCAACTTTTTCCACCAGTAGATACAGAAAACTGTTGGCTGTGGTGAGAGACAGGATTTAATTCTGATGCATCCAACAGCAACACTCAACCGCTGCCAAATTTTTTAGGGAAAGAGTCAACTCAAGATAACCAGAATAGAGAGGCAGTACAACAGAAAAGAGGATTACAGGTGATCTGAAGAGCCTAATTTTAGAGGCACAAATATACCAACCCCGCTAAGGCCTGTCAGAGACTCCAGGAGCAACAGTATTTTTTTGGTGTGCTGAGACAGTGAGGAAGCATGTAGAATGTACAGGCTATGGAACAGCTCTGACAAATGATATAACAAGACAGACAGATCAAGCAAAAGCATGATAAAGTAATTGTTGCTACAGGAAAAGCATGATCTATATAAATCTATACGCCCCACTGTGCTCGCAGTAGGCAGCTAGAGGAGCTATATGAATGTCCAACATTCAATGTACCTTAAACTCTCAGCATGGTTTTATCCAAAAATTACTTTGATTCTTATTTAATCATAAAATTTGTTTAATAATGCCACAGCAAAAAAAAAGCTGACTACTACAAAAACAGATTAGAGAAGAAAAAAATCAACTATTCTTTGAGGCTTCTGAAAAAAGCCTCAAAGTTACAGTTATATTTATGATCCAAGCAAGATGCTGGAATTATTAGTTCAATTCAAACACTGTTCGTTCCAATCAAAATTAGATCTTTCTGCTTTCTTGCCTCTTAGTAAACATATAGAAGGCTAATGTGCAGTCTAAGGATGCTGTAAGGAACAGTTTTTACCCGGATTAACAACATGGGGTTTAAATCCTCAGCAAGTCTCTCTACTCCAGTGACAAACTACCTCCCATTTCCAATGCCTCAGATGGGACTACAATATCCCTGAAGGAAATAAATCTGAAGAGCAGAGACATATCTTTACGGAGCGTACATGGATCTCAAAACTCTTTTTAGGACAAGATTTTGAGTTGATGCAGAACAATGAATTTCAACTGTTCCTGAAAGCTTAATTCGCAGTAATATGCAGTTCCATGAGTTTTCCAAATTAGCAGTACGTTCACACTTGAACTTTGGAAGCTGGATGATTTTCTAAAGTTACCGTCTCCTTCTATACCATTGTTCATCTACATTTATGGTGATTTGGCAGTTACAGCTGCCAACATTTTTAAGACAAAACCTGAGGCAAAAAGGTAAGCTTGTGCAAACAACACACATCAGGAAGTTTGTGTTTCTGGGTTTTTTTTTCTGGGGAATTATTTACCTGCAATGCAAAGCATTGTGTGGCAAGTTTCAAACAAAGAACTGCACAGTTGTCAAGCAGTTATGTATGGCAATACATGGTGCAGTTTTATAAGACTAATACAATTCAGTTACCTACCTTGAAGCTTCTTTAATAATATTTTGCAAAAATACCAGTCTAGTTTGTAAGCTTCCTTGTACATGCTTCAGTAAAAAGAAGATTCTTTCATACTCTTAAAGACAAAGAGAAGAGCAAAAATCAGAGTTACTTAAGAGACACCTATACATATACCTGTTGTAACAGGTCTGAGTGAAGTGCAACAGATTTCATTCAGTTTTTGTAAGCTTTTAGGATCTATCTCCTATCAACCAGGCTTGTACCAATGACATACTGTTTAATGAACACTAACATTAAAAAACACAGGATACTGCAGTTTAGGATATTACTGGAACACCTAACAAGCTAATTCCAATATTGATAATACAAAAACCATGACTTTCATGAACATTGATAAGTACACCACTGTTTTAATCACTCATCCAGGAAGTTCTTAGCGGAGGTTTTAAAACAAATCTTTTCAGTTTTAAATTTATTTTATTTCAGTCTCACAGCTCAGTTTTTTTCTAAAATAGCAATCTAGTATGAATTCTTTGTCTAGCTCTCATGCCAATCATCTGAAAGAGAGATTAGGTATACTTACTCCTTCCTGGTTTTCGGATCTCTTTCATAATTTGTGCTCTTATGTCTATATTAATCTCTCTGGAACTTCTGCAATGCACTGTTTTTTTCCCTTTGCTTGGTGAAGACATTGTCAAGTTCTCTTCAGTACTTTGTTCTTTACTACCTGATTCCTCATGATTCTCCAAAAACCCATCAACATTCAAGTTATTCCCCAAATGTTCATGGTCTACATCCTCTGTATGAGCTGTCGGTCGATCCAATGAATTGAATGAAGAAGAGGACATTGAAAACTCTGAATCCACAGTATTCGGGAAAACATCTGATGAAAGTGGGTCTGTAACATGATTCTCAACCACATCATCCATTGTAACCTCATTATTTGTTTCTGATGCTGAAAAAACAAAGATTGTACTTGCCAGTTTCACATTTTTTACCATCTGATAGAAGTCAATGAGTCAGTTCAGTATTAAACTCTTTACCAGAGTCTTCAAACTCTTGTAAAAAATCAGAGGCATATTCTTTATATGAAAAGGGAAGTTGCTATACAGACTACCATCAAAAGAAAAAGCACCTGAAAATGTGCTTTTATGACATGCTTGTCTTTCCCCATTAAACTGTACTGGCAAAGTTTACTTTAGTGCTGAACAATGAGCAAGACTTACACAGCACCTCAGCTCCACACTAAGGGACATGAATTCACTGCACTACAGCAAGATTCAAATTAACTTCATGTTGTGATACTTTTGGAGCATCTGAATTCCCAGGCAAAGGAAGAACATCCTTCTGACTGTTTACATTGTCTCCTCATTTAATACAGGAAATACATTGTTTATACTGGGAAGCTCATATGAAAGAGAATTCTGTCTGGAGGACTATATGAACTCTTTCTGTAATTAACCCCAGATGCACATTTATATACTTAATTTTAAAAAAGGAGATATAAAATTGCCATATTTGGGAAATCAGCCAATGGTATTTCTACATAAACAATTTTTTTGCATAAATTAAAAAACAAACTCTTTAAAGATGATGAAGATTCACTTACTTTTGTGAATAGGAATAGGTTTAACAAGGTCAGGCTGTGCTTGTGTGATTGGTGTTGGTGGCCCTTTTCCTCCAACGTGGTTATTCACAACCGGAGGAGTTTGCGGTCGACCTCTGAGCAGGGGGGACATACAACGACGTCTTTTCGGAATCCCTTGCATATTTGGTTCTCCAGGTCTTTTATGTTTATTTTGAGGTCCTGATACAAATTCATCTGCTTCATCTATCATCATTCCCTGTAATTAAAGTTTGAGAATTCTCCCCATTAAATTAAACTATAACCACAAAATATAAAATATAATGAATGTTTTGATGTTATGATGATGTTTACCACGTAAAAGACAACTGTTCCACATGCCATCATCCACTGAATTCTCAACTGTCAACCAAAGTAATACAGGAAAATCATATCAAATCTTCCTAGACTAAACCAATGTGCTTAAGGCCCTTAACCAACAGTCTGCCAAGTAAGACAACTGAGTGGGCTGTCAAACTTCTTTTTCAGGACTCAAACAGTTAAAAGAAGAGCTCTAAATAATATTGGTAATTTGGACAACAGAGAGAGTCCATGCTCTCAAAGTTACAGGAAGGTTTTTACGGGGTAAGTTTGGTAAAGGAACCATGATTAGGTACTAGCTATACTACAGTGACAAATGTATTTGATTTATAATACTATTCAGAGGCATAATACTGGTTTCCAGTAAAGACTGCCCTCCATAGGATACTATTGATGGAAAAACATCTCAGAGACTTTCTCATAAGTAGTACTTTTCCAAATACTTCAAAGTGTTTCTCTCATAGATTGCTCTTTGAATGGTCTAATCACCAGTGAACACACTCACAACAGCACATTTTTAGAAAAGCATTACAGAAAAGTCACCTTTTTGTCCAATTTGAATGGATTGCCAAATGTATGGAGCCTTCGTGGTTGATCAGGATCAAGCTCTCGGAGCGGAGAAGGTATTTGTTTTAGATACTCCTGGTAGTTTCCCATTTGTGCTATAGGTACACTGTGAACTTGATCTATCATAACAGAAGGGTTTATTAATATATAATACTGCTCACCTTATGAGAATTTAGTCTATATCCACTTCACCCCTCCAATTTTCAGTCTTATCAAATGCATTAACAAAACAGATGTACAAAACTCACCATTATTCTTGCCTAACTGGTATTTATCACATCATGTTCTGAGTGCAGAAAACTTGCTTAAGTGAATCAGTATGTGTCTTGTACATTTATCATTATGACACAGAAGTAAGCAATAGTTGTCATGCATGGATGTTAGTTTTCCAATGTGTCCCATAACTTTACAACAGGGTAGATGAGTGAAATAACTAGGACTGGAACAAATAACTAAAACATTACTATAAACAAAAGCTACATTAATGCAAAGTAGTAATGCCATGCTGCATACAGCTTTGACATAACTCTACTACTCAATTTTAGCCACACAAAACTTAATTGTTGAGACCAGCATTTTCCCAAAGCAATGGTGACCACTGGAATCAACAAATTCTTAAAATCCATAGGGCCTGATTCTAAACTTCTTATTGATTTAAAGTTGCCAAGGCTTTGATCAAGTAAAACATACGCTAGCAGAAAACCCCCTAACATTAGTTTTTGTGTGGTTTAAGCCCCTCCCCAAAGAGCAACTCCTCTGCATTTCACATTGCATTATCACTTTATCACAGATGTTAATCTGACCTAAGTAGAGGCAGGACTAATGTAACATACTTTCACTTGCATTGCCCTTCTCATTTTCTCCACTTATTTCATTATGTTCTGTTTGTTAAGGTGCCATAAAGCAGTGCCAGAAGACACAGTAGAAAGGCAAAAGAATAAATTAGCAGACTACCAAACTATTTGCTGTTGGCCTAAGAGGCAAAAGAATCACATTGGCAGCACCCAGTGAGCAAGCTTACTTTTCAACTGCTCACAACTCACTTCTATGGAGAGAGATCGTAATGTTCAGAACTGCCCTGTGATTTTTTTCTTAGCTATGTTATGAAAGTTGGGGAAAAAACCCAACCAACAGTGAACAAAATCTTATGTAAAAGCCCAAGTCTCCTCATACGGACTAAAGGACATAGCAGTCTCTATCCTCACCATTTTTTCTTCCAGAAAGTTATTTAAGGAAAAAAAAAAACTTAAAAAAACATGCAGTTTAATGGCAGTATCAGACATCCAGTAAGTTTTAAAGAATGCTATTTGTTACAGTCTTCATTTTTTTAGTACCAATCATATCACAGTTAGGCAAAAAATAAACTGTTATCTAACCTTCATCTTGCCCTTTGAGGAACTTGCGAGTACTCTTCAGTAAATTAGATCTCATTCGTGTTAATTGATCCAAAAGATTTCTTCTGGGTATGTCATAAGCATTTCTAAAAGTCTGAGGTTTCAAATCCTATGGTTCCAGTAAATAAAGTTCCAATTAATACCATGTATGAAACAATATCTAGCATTTCAATGGAAGTATATTGAAAATAACAACATTACACACAGTGGTGCTTACCTTATTCAGCAAAGCTATTTGGAACCCAGCATACTCCTTCATATTGAGGTCTAGAGGTCTATGAGGAATTTCCCCAGTAATCCCCTGTAGCAGATGTTGAAAATCGTTCCTATGTGCCATAGACAGGTTGTGTGATCTGCTTCTGACCTTAATTCCAGTCTCTTGCGCTACCTTTTTGCCTACAGAGCCAATGACTCTATCGGACTCTATTTTGGCCTTAATTTGAAATAAATAAATAAATAAAATTGACAATATGCTCTTAAAAGGATTAGTCAGACTTATTCATTTTAAATTCCTACCTAGAAGATTCAACAATGTGCTAACACACTATGACGACCATAACCAGGATGAGTGCTTAAGGAGTGCTTAAATACATAACCACTTAATGCTTACTACAATTTTAAATATAGTGAACATTTTGTGCCTAGGTCCTCTGCATATTTCTCCTCTGCTGCCCATTATGGTATCTAAGCACCAATATGCATGCAATGCTTTTATTTTCATAAAATGCCATAATTTAACTAGTAATTCTCTGCAAATCTATCTGTACTCACATAGACTGTTTTCTATGATAACAGCTGAACACTGTAACTCTCAAAAGACTGATTCTGCCACAAATATAGTTGCGATCAGTCAAACAATGGTATCAATTTTTAAAAAGCTTAACATGAATAGTCATAACATTAATAAATATGAAATACATTATAATACCCAATTCTGTTTGATTAGACAGGCCTAACCCCCAATATTGTGTTAGATTTGTACCAAAATCAAACATGTTCATAAACACCAGCTTTTTGGCAGGATACAGTTCAAAAAAGAGCCGAACGTAATTTACTAATACACCTGCCGATGGTTTTGCAGTTTCACATGAATTTGTAGACTACTAAAAATTTGAACATGTACTTATTAAGAATACTGAGTCTCTACTGGCAGAGCTTTTTCAGAAGTTAGAAAAGCTTTAAGTACAATTAGCAGTGCATGTCATTACACTTTCAGAGTCTAAGATGTCTTAGGTTGAGAGATTACCTCACAGAATAGTGAACAATATGACTATGATTTAATAGGATACACCGTAAACTTCAAGAGATTTGCTTCCTCAAATAATCATTTACAGTAATTTTTTAAGAAAAAGCTCGTTCATAAGAACTCATTTGCTAGGTTACACTACTGTTTCTTGAAGTTTCAAGCCTACTGCATTATTTTATTATCTTGAACAAGAAAACTTAACATGCACAGTTCAACAAAAAAAGTGGAGGTAGCAGGGCAGAAATGCTTTAGCTGGTGCAGGAGACTAGTCAAAGATACAGGCACTATTCTGAACACAGTCAGCAATTTCAAAAGGTCATTTACTACTTCTATGCCTGTATCCTTATTTGAGATTCTGAATTACATCAGTTTACTTCATATTTACTGAACACTTTCCATTTCATTTCACAAGCCAAAGAAAGGGCACTTTCTGATTCAGATGCACAAAGTACAAATCTCTAGTTTCTCGAAAAAAATGCTAGAACATCTTTAATATCTAAGGTAAGACAACATGTTTTCTTTTGGACAAAAGTATGTTACTATGTGTACAAGTAAAAATGCTCCTTAATACAAAAAAAAAATCTCAATTTGTACCTCCATATCTATCTTTATAGTCTAGTCTATCAAGTCTACATTTAAATGTCAAGTTTCCCTCCAATTCAGAAAAGAAAAATGCTTTTTTTTTCTAATTGCTTGTGGGAAGGTATTAACTTGATCTTTCTGCTCTCTTTTCCTTCAAAGCCATTAAACTTGAGAGTACTTTAAGATTATCCTGATATTAGAATAAGTTTTTACTGCTCTTTTGCTTCAACATTACCTGCTGACTCAACTTTTTGAGATATGAAATGACACTGTAACTAAGTCCATATTCCACATTGTCAGCTATAAGGTTTGGTGCTCCCATCATTCTCACAGCTTTCTTCAAAGGCTGAAACACGGAATATATTGTATAGTCAAATTTAACAAGTGTTGCACACATACTTCAACTAACTGTATCCATTCCTAAGATCCTCAAAGTTAGAAAAGAATAAAAACAAAGACTTTCAGGGCAGCATTTTTTGGTTGTTGATTTACAGCATGGTTCCATTCATACAGTATCTATTATTAACAGAGATATAATCTATATACAAGTCACAGTGGATGAAATTTTCATAACATTCAGATCTCAAGCCTTCCACAGGACTCCAGTGAAAATGGTAAGTATCATTATGCATGAAGTTTAGCTATTCTTTCTTAAATTAATACATATTCTACTTGAAATAGGGAATATACCCATAATGGAAAGATAACTATAGTTACATAACAAAATAGAAATTTTAACACAGTACATCATCTTACCCCAAGATAATAAGGAGGCATTGTCTTCAAATAGCTTTCAAATGACTGTCGCCATTTCAATGTAGGCTTTGCTTTGTGTACTTTAAACAAGTCATCTAAAAGTTATAAAAAGAGACAAAATGAAAGATTTATCTAGACAGCACTGCACCTTTTTTTCTAATAAAAGAAACTCTCAAAGAAATGTCAATTCCTCAATGCTTATATTAATATATATATTTTAACATATAACTAAACTAAATACACACACACAAGACTAATGCTGAAGCCAAAAGATGGAACCTGATAAATTATTTATCAAATTGCACTGGTAATTGAGACAACAGATTGGGAAAAACAGCTCCTAAAACAATGAAAGAAGTGAGACCAAAACATACTTGAAAGAATGATTCAGTAAATCACCTTACACATTGAGTCTGAGTTATGAAGGTCAGCCAACTGGTGACAAGTGAAACAAGTTACTGATGACAAATACATTGCTCAACATTCTACCTTTCTACAGGTGTGTGATTAATATTGGCATTAATTGCAGTAAACTATTCAGATATCAATTTTTCAACTGCCTACCACTTAAGAAAACTTTTATGAAGCAGTATTTACCTAGCAGCGGAAGGAGAACCGGATAATTGTAAGGCATCACAAATAAATTCACACAATTCAGCGCTGTACTAGCTTTCAAGTAACCAAAAGGATGACCAAGTTCACTGTATTTTGCACTATTGCTCACATATACCTGCAATAAAACACATTATATTGTATGTAAATACAAAATATTGTGTGCTGAAATGTCACATTCTATTTTGATTATCGAATAAAGTCTATGAAAAGCAGCATTCTATAAATAACTTCAGTTCAGCATGCACTCTACTTGCCTGCCAGCAGGTCTGAGGGGATTTTCTCTCCAGGATAAACTGGGTCAGTGGTGAAGGTTCTAATTCGTATTTATCAAAAGGCAGTTTGTCAATGACCATCGGTTCACAGTCAGTACAGGAGAATTTCACCACAGGATGAGATGTGCGAGGTGGCTAAACATAAGCATTCCACTGTTAATAAGTCTGCACAATGATTAAAATGCAATTGTACTATGACAACTAAAGTAATACAGGTTCTTTGAAAACAGACATATTTAAGGAGCCTATTCAACATAGGACTCATAATTATTGTTAATGAGTTCTAAGCAATTAATTTATGACATTAGCACTGTCTTGAAATCTGAAGGAATCTTATTTTCTAAATAAATGCCAATTATTTTGCCTAGTACATGTAGAACAGTATGCAAGTAAAACTTCTTGCATACACACAAAAACTTTGCAAATGGAAGTAAATCTCACTGGAGACCAAAAAAAAAAAATCTTCAATGCTACTCTGAGGCATACACATTTTTATTCCCCACAGAAGGAGGCGCTGTACTTCTGCATTTGGAGACTTCGTTTAGCACTCTTCTTTCTTGGCAAATTTAACAGTTACAAAATTCAAACTGAATTATAATAACCAAGAGCAGCATGAATTCAGAAAAGACAAGCTTCAGAAGAACTCACATTTTAACTAGACCTGTGAAAAAAATATTTCAATTCAAGCAATTTAAGTGTTTGGATTTTAATGTTTTTATTAATCACAAGGAAAAGGACTTTGTGCCTCGAGTTTCAAGTATAAGTTTCAGCAAGTTTCCCTTTTGCTGAAAGGGAAAGCTGACTTTTTTGTGCATGATGAAAATTGGAGCTGTAGGCCTTCCACTGAAGGGTTTTCAGGAGAAGAACATAAGCTCTTATACTTACCCTGAGCCTCCTCCAAGGCCACTAGAATCTGGGGAAGAGCTCAATTGGGAAGCCTCCTTCTGTTTTACTCTCTTTACGAGAAAGTAACTAATAAATACATAAGGTGAACCAGGGAAACAAAGGGTTTCTTGGACCTTCCTACAGCCTGACCTTGAAAGTAATTTTTCTACGTCTATAAGCTCTAGCCTCTTTCTTTTAGGATGAGCCACCCAAATGTTATCTGCCCACAGAGCTGGTCTTGCCTTGACTGTCTCCACTCTGAGGAAGGTGTACTGTCCAAGTGCACACAAAACAGGAGGCCCAACCAACTGAAGGAACTGGAATTCTCTTCAAAGAAGATGCCTCCAATAAATAGTTGTGGTGGACTTTTTGACCAAGCCGTGAAGCAGTTATACTAGGAATAAAAAGGCTGCAAAAGAAGTTGAATGCTGAGACTTAAGACGTCCAATAACCCTTGGCTGGACAGCAGAACTACTTTTACCTCAGAGCAGTGGGAGCAGCCATTTACATGTTGATCTGCCAACATAATTATAAGCAGACTTCCATATACATTTAAGAAAGCCTTGATAGTATCATTACCTACAGTACACGAAACAGTTGTTGGGGTAGGACTGTTTGAGACAGCTCCACTGTGGATCAGGCAACAGGGAGGAAAAGAAAAATATCTTAACTATGGACTCTTAAGTAAACAAGAGTTACAACATATGCTAAGTTTTAACACTATATTTTCAGAACAGTAAGGAAATACAAGTCTTTAAATACTTTCAGCAAACTTAGCACCCCAACATTGCATAAGGAAGGTTCAATGAGGAATTCCAATTGATGATAACAGGAATTTAGCTGCACATGCAATAATCCAGTGCTTTATACAGTTACAAGAGCTATACATGCTACAACTGAGAGAAGAATTCTTTCTCATCGTCTCGCCATTTGGGTAAGTCAATCTCATGTTTTTAGCAGATTTAGTTCAACAGCTCTTCACTTGGCAAGATCTATTTTAGCAAACTAATCAAGATCTGCAGTAGCAAACTGTACTGACTGTACACAGTGAATGGAGGCAGATATGCCATTGATAGTGATTACAAGGAGTACACAGGACAGTTTTCCTACAGAGCAGCTTTTTAATACCCAGTACACAATGTTTTGCTTTCTAAATGACTATAGAAGATCTACTTTTATTCATATATGCCAGCTTGCTTTGTAGTTCAGAAGGGCATCCACATCTTTCAATGAATGTGGCCACAGACACCAGCAATATCAAACCTGTAAATATGACTAAAATGTCATACTTGTATCACTCCTCAACAACCTGTATTTCAAAGGACTTCATATATTTTTCAAACAAAGGAGATAAAATTTATGAAAAGTTCAATGAGTTTGCTAGTCAGCACACTAGTTTCAGATCAAAAAAACACAAAAATTCAGTAAAAATCATAGAATCATAGAATCATAGAATGGTTTAGGTTGGAAAGGACCTNAACCTGTAAATATGACTAAAATGTCATACTTGTATCACTCCTCAACAACCTGTATTTCAAAGGACTTCATATATTTTTCAAACAAAGGAGATAAAATTTATGAAAAGTTCAATGAGTTTGCTAGTCAGCACACTAGTTTCAGATCAAAAAAACACAAAAATTCAGTAAAAATCCTCATGAAATGTACGGAACAATTATATAACTGCATTTTTTCTACTTTAATGATTTTCAAAGATTAGCAGAAATACAAAAATACATTATACTATACCAATTATTAGTTCTCAGACCAAACAACAGGCAGTGGCATACATTCTTTTATGAAAAAGAGCAAATAAAATTAATTCTGTGGGTAGTATTTAAAAAAAAACAAGGCGAGTGTCTCTACTTGGGACAAAATTGAAGGTATGGCTACACTGCACAACAGCAGATGAAATTACATTCACCTTCTAGAATGAAGACAAGGATTCAAAATTGGGAAGATCACACAATTTTCTATTAATACTGTCTACGAGGCAAGAGAATTTGGCAGGCTATTATCAAAGTGCCACCTTATTTCTGGTTTGATATTTTAACAGAAACACTACGTGTTAGGTTACAGGCAGTCTCTTAATGCTATAAAGTTACAAAAAAGCAAACCCTATAGTATTATTTGCTCATCAGTAATTTAGCCAAGATAACTGCCACACAGATTTGCATGTGTGATTCCTTCTTGGGTCACACTGCTTTTACAGTTGCTGCAATGAAGTACGTATCTCAAGATTTAAAAATCAGTGACTAGGAAATCCTGGAATATTCCCATACACACAACCCCTTTCCTTTAAGTTCAGTACATACCAGCGTTGGAGAATTTTGATCTGGCCAAAAGGATTCAGGAACAGGCCAATGACCTATAGGAACCCCAGTTTTAGGGTTTGGTCTGACATAAATAAGTTTATGACAGCTGTGCCAAGGTTGGGGTCCAAAGGGTCTAGATATATCCACCTGCCCATCTACAGAAAAAAAAAAAAAAAAGCTTTGAGTCAGAATAGTGTTAAACTCAGAGTATTAAACGACTTTGTGAAGAGTTTAAGAACTATACCCCCAGGGAAGCTCTTTGTGCAGTTAATATTATTTCTAAGAATAGCAGATACTTGTCAGTAAGCATTTCTGCAAAAAACCCAGAAACTATGAGAAACCAAATAAGCACTGAACGTTTACAGGATCGGAGCTGAGAAAGCCAATTATCCAGAGCCCTTCATAATAATCAGTTTCTTCCTCCTCCCATTGTTATTAACAGATAACCTTCAAATCTCCATGCACAAAAAAACTGATACACGCAATAAATACTGCTGGACTAACTGTTTATTGCAGCAAAGCAGGATCTAAAGAGTCCCACAAACACTTCCCAGTAACATCCCAAGAGGGACCTAGCTAAGCCATTTAGAACAAGAAGTTAAGGCTGCAGTCGTATTTGCTACTTTCACTCTTAATGCAGCCACTTTACTATATTAAACAAAAAAGGTTACATGTATAAACCCACACTATTTCCATGTCAACCTATTTACATTTCTAGTTTGTTGAAAACTACTGCTTAAAACTCATGAACCCATTCAACTATGCTTGACTTGAGTAACTGTATTTAAGACTACCTGAGTAATATGACCAAATGTAGAGGTTTAACATAGTGTCTAGCAGCTATAGCCAGTATTTTGAAAAAGTACAACAGAATTTCAGACTGTCAGCAGGTCCTTTTTGTAGTAATGTCTTTAAATTGCAAGTTTTCCATTTGTTTTGGCAACTACTACATTAAGTTCACTAAACTATCCCTGCCATTTGATACCACAGTGTAAAAAATTGCAAGTACCATCAATTGGTGAGGGATCCGGTCCAGCTTTTTCAAAATTTATTACCACTCCACTTTGCACTTTTTGCACCAATGACTCAAGACACTGATTCAGCATTCTTGGAGAGCACACACAATATGATCGACCTAGAACAAAACAGTCAAGGTTAAGGTTGTTCAGTGTTTCTGCCCTAACTTTGACTTGGATCATTTAAAACTGTTCACCCGCCACACACATTGATTTATGTATGGATCACTGATTTAAAGCTTCTCCCGAACACTCCCTCTTTGTTTAAGCAGCAAGGCAGCCTAGTGAAGCAGTAACAGTGTTACATGCACCTCATTGGAAATGTTTGGGTTTTAGCCCCTTAATGACTTTAACTCAAATTCTTGGTTGCATACATGGAAAATGGGCTCCCCCTTGTGACAGACATCAACACTTAACTGTCCACGAATTTCAGTCAAAGCACTGTTAGTATAGCCTACGTGAAAGTCAGAAAGCAGTTGAATCAAACCCTTTTGGAATGCTTTTTAAATCCCTTAGTTTGCTCTCTATCACATCCCCTCTGATGTGTCAGAAGAATCATTACATTTTTAATATGTGATGCAATCAAAAACTTTTACAAACAAATTATATCATTAATGCCTGAGTACAATCTGGAATGTCATTTCTAAGAGATTAAGAATATGAGTTATGATGGATAGAAAAGTGTCAATTTTGCAGAATAATTACGCATTCTGCATTGCTGAAATTCTGCATTGCATTCTGCATTCCTTCACTTTTGGCTTGTTTAGATCAGAGTATAACAGGAATTTAGAAAAACTGTACTCCAGAACAGACTGAATTCTTACAATTTCTAATTGCGATACCAAAATGCATTAGAAAAAAATGTTTTCTCTTCTAAAAAACTGCTAAAGAAAGTAGATTCAAACTCTTCCAGGACAGGTTACATTAAATTGTCCGTAGCTTTAATGCAATGAGTGTCTTTAGTTTTGTTATATCAGAGTTCTGATATAACAAAATATATAATAATATATAATTTCTAAGAACTTAGAAATACTTATTCCATGACATGCACATGATTAATAGAGCTAAACTGAATATTTTCCATTTCAAAAGTATTGACTTGTCAAAGGAAACCAGGGCACTCACCTCCTGTGACTTCGCACATAGGTGTGATTGCAGAGTCATCCACCGGTACCCCTGTCATCTGCTCCGATTCCGGTGCTGTAATGCCAGGCAAACGGAGAACCAAAGCAAATAACCTCTGATCCCATCGAAAGGGTTCCTTAGTCAACTCACTTCCAGGTAGAGGGGAATTGAGAGGTAAATGGAGCTGAAAAGGAATTTAAATGTCTGAATATACTACTTTTTTTTTTTTTAAGTCACCTTACATAGTGATGGCAATTCACTCTTTATATACACATTTATAACCCCTCCACAGATATTTATAATTTGATTCAGATACTGGACATTAAAAGCAAGAAACCCCATCATTTAATCAACACTTCAAACATCCCAAGGCAATATAATGCATGAAGTTGAGAGTTACAAACCAAGTGGGAACAACCACTTTTTAAAACCAATCTAAACTTCAGGATCAATAGAATATTTGCTTTAGAATTTCACCAGTAAGAACTGCTTCACTGCAGCATTCTTTAGTTCAAACAATTTTCTGCAGAACAGGACCATTCTCAGCTCAGTCTTTTCTTCGATGCTTCAAGATAAAAAGCATAACTGAATGAAAAGGTAATGTTAAGCTAAGACTCCTGCAGAAGAAATGTAACTTGGGTATAGTTGCTCAAAAATATCTGCCTGCCAGGACCAATAACTCCAAATAACTCAGCTTCAACAAGTGAACTAATGTGGTAGTTATGTTATAGAATCAGAAGGCAGAGATTTTGCATAACGTGGGTGTATCCCACAACTAAACTCATGCCTGTGCTTTAAGTGAAAAACAAAGATTAAGATTAAAATCAACACTGAAATGCAAAATGAGGTCTCACTTTTAGATAACAATATCCAGAGCTACCTACACAAGGAAGAATTGCTTGCCATGTGCCATTGTGTTGCCTGTCCACGTAGAACTACACAAAAGTTTTAGTTCAGAATATTGAAGACACCATCCAGGGGCATACAATACATGGGAGCATTTTTTTTTGCTTTAATTCCCAGAACAGACAGTAAAGAGATTCAAATTTCAGGCTTCAAGCATGCTGCACTAAAGATACAGCCATGCTTAGGATATCGTTTATTAACCACTAACAGCAACTGCCAGAGAGACTAACATCTAAAATTCCTAGAGCTAGCAGTAGTTATAGAACTAGTTAACTCAAACAAGGGAAAAAAAAATTAAAAAAATCAATGCTTTAGCTTCTAAGGGACAGCACAAGGCATTCAGAGAACTCTAGCCTCTCTTTTTGCATCCAGATACCTCAACACAGAGATTAGTGGGAAAAAGAAAGCTTATCAAAACATTCAACTACAGACACCCTGAATAGACAGACTACACTTATAACAAGTAATTACAAATTTCAGAAAAATGTTATAGATCCCTGTCAGTACAAGCAAAATTCTCATTTCATCTGGAGCACTGCAGTCATAAAGGGGGAGAAAAAAAGTCTCCAAAGTGATGACTCAAGTGGTGCGAACAGTTCCATTACCTGGCCAAACACAAGGGTTAAGCCCAAAAGCTGAAGCAAACTCAACACTTTCTCAAAAACTTTACTTCTCATGCAGCATTCAAAAAAATCCAAATCCTCAACCTCAACTCCATGTTAGCAAAGGAAACTAGTAGTCTGTTCCAAAACTTGATGCAAGTCCACAAAAACAGCCACAACAAATTGGCTTCATTATTAGTTCATAGTGATTAGGTTAAGGAGTTTGCAAGAAGCCGTGGAAAAAGTTTTTTGTTTCCTTGTTTTTAAGAGATGAACTTGAAAGCATTAAATCTAATTTCCAAACTGGAAACCTCAGCTATTTCTATTTACATAATTGCAAGCATCTTATATTGGGAAAAATACATGTCCTTGTGTTTGAAAAATAATCAGTTTATTGACACAATCTCAAAGCCAGGAGCAAACGTGACAAACCCACTCTTGTAACACATGAGCAAGAATCAGAACACTTTGGACTTTTCAGTGCACCTGATGCTTTGTCCTGAATATCTGCTTTTGCTGATGCAAGCACAGAGTACATGTGAGAAGAACACTATTTTCCCCAAATGTTTCACGTGAAATTGGTCAAAGGGCACTCAGCTATGTACCTGGTTTATTACTGATTTACATGCATGTCTTTCCCCTTTTCACACAAAGAGCCAGCAATGTTCACCTGGCAAAGGAAACTCAGTCAAAAGATTGTAAGAGGACTCAATCGCAAGCACTACACTGTCCACACTTGGGGTTATTATTAAGGAATGCCATTCACCAAACTTTGCTACTTAGATGTGACTGAACAGAAGATTTACTAGCTCTGAAGAGTACACTTCATCTGCAAGACATACCTATATAACAACACTGTTTTTTTTCAGGCAGCATATATATATAGTTTTAATATATGTTTATATATAAGTATCCCATTGGACACCGCACCAACACTACCCTGAGTTCAGTTTATCTCAAAGTGCAAAACCTTTCTTTGGCTCAGCTGGTTACACTGAGAGAACCCAAACCAAACAGTACTCAGGAGCAGGCCACTGCATTATGTACATATTACTATCAGAATTGTTTTCAAACTGTAAGACAATATGCAAAGCCATCAGCATCAAGTCAAACATCCTCACTTTCTTTCTCACAGTTTAATTCCACTTAAATTTGACACTCCTGTTACTGGAGAAGTTACAGATTCAAACCAGGCCTCATTCTCCACAGACATTAGTAGCTTGGTCTTCTCACCTCCAGTCACTTTTTCTTAAACTGTATTACCATAGCAACTGCATACCTAGCAGAAAACAAGGGAGGGGAGGGGGGGGGCTAGAAATGTGCATCTTGCATTTAATTTCTCTTTCCCCAGACATATTTCCATATGAAGGCATGCACATCTTTTCTTCTTTGTCCTTCCTATTGGTTGCTGAGAAAAAGACAGACTGAACAATTTAAAGGGAAGTTATTTACCAGCAATGGTCTTCAACATGTTGTCTATATATAGTCACACACAAATGTCCTCCCAGCTTAGTACTAAAAAACAGCTGGTTTGTCTCAACACTAGTTTGTATGAGCACACACAAACCCTACCATTCCCAAATGTCATAATGCTACAATAAGATAGCAGTGTGCGCCTTATGCTGCCCTTCCCTGTCTTTAAATCCACTAAAACATTCAAGAACCAAGATGGGTTAGAGGACAACCTGTTATTGAAGAGATCTTAAAGAACTGGTGAGCAGGCCTTTTGTTTATTCTGAGTCCTCGTTTCTACATACATTTATGCAATCATACAAAGCAGCGCAGTCTAAAATCCTCAAAAAACATCAGAGGATCCTAGAGACCCTAGGCTGAATAAAAGCTAGATCAGCATTAGAGAACTCTGCAGTGGCATTGTAGTTGGTGCAAGAGCGCAATGCTCTTCTGGCCACAACTGCACATACAGGCTCTTACATTACAATGGCAGCACAAACACTGCTTAAGCTTTAGTACCCAGGTAATTACAGGCAGCTCCATGTTGGGAAATCTCATAAAAGGTTTTTACACAATTAGGTACTCAAAAATAACCATACAGAGACAGTCAACGTCTTTGTCTTTTGTATCTAAAAAAATCTTTAAAAAAATTAGTCTATCTGGAAGTAACCTTCCTTGCAGGCTTTTCTGGTACCCATAAAAAGACAAGGCACATCTAACATTCCAAGCAGATGCAGCATTTCATCCTCAGAGGACTGAAGGACTAAGGATGGGCAACAAGATTCAAGCCCAGCTGAGAAAACAAGCCCCTGATAGACTGAGAAACTCTCCTTAGTTAACAACAGCATTACGTTTTCCTATCTTTTTCCATCCAATTGTATGCAGTTATAACAGAGACAGAAAGTCACAAATTGTTCTTCCATAGGAAATAATATCACACCATGTGATCATGAGACACACCATGTCAATGACATGATATACTTGGCCATTCAGATGCCAGCACGTGCACACTGAGCTGACAGTTACACAGAATTCACACATCAAGAGCTCTGGGGCTCAGTGCCAAATGCTGTGATCCTGGCAACTACTGCTAAGAGGAATAACATGGATGAGGAAAGATGGGAACATACATCCAGGGAGATTTGCCACGTATTTCTTGCAAAATGTTTGGAAATAAGGATTTTTAGATGGAGGAACTATAATTAAAAATACTGCAGAGCATTTACAGTTCCAAATTACTTTTGAAAGTGAGCAGGACCTTGCCACTTGTTACAGTTATCACAGCAAGGGTACAAGATGATCAACCCTGGGAACAATCAATGCGACAACGCCAAACAATTCTGGGATAACAAGTCAAGAAAATCACTGATTCCTCCTGTAAGAGTCCTTTATAACCGGAAGATTGGAAGAATGGCAACACAGAGAAGCAGCATTGCTCATACTTTTTGTTTGCATAATCATTCATCAGAACATATCAATTGGTCAATAACCCAGTTGCAGTCCGGCAAACAGTAGTTTAATGCTTCCTTTTAAAACAGAGGGTATGTAGAAAGAAGACAAGGGAAGATAGCCCAGCAGCTGCAAAACTGAAGTATGACATTTTATTTCATTATATAAAGAGGAATAAGAGAAAACCCCTCAAGCAATAAAACACTTGTTAAAGGAAAGATCGGAAAGGGCTAACACCAAATTTGAGGGATCAAGCCAGAAGTGAAAGCCACCCCAAGAGGAATCCATAGCATGAGACCAATAATTAATGAGGGTATTCCAACAGTATGAGCTGACCCCTTCCTCAAGTTATGACTGGGATAAGTGAATCCAGGGAAGAATCTGGTCAACACACCCTGCTGAATGTAGAACTGATGCTGGCACTCTTCAGTACATCAGCACCGGTGCATTAAAAGTCAATGCCAGAAGGAACAGGACTGCAAATCCTACAAGCTTCTGCCGGTGGGGATTATAATTGCATAGACCACATCATTTCTGTCTTCAGTCTGAAGAACCACATCTATCAGAGACACGTGCTGAATGGGTAAGGCTCTTTATCTGCAAAACCCATATTAAATTCCACAAAGGAAGAGGACATCTGAAGAATTCAGCAAGAGCTCTGAAACAGGGTTTAAGCTTGACTGCTTCACACTAGGGCAAATGAAAGTGTTCCCGTAGTGATAAAGCTGATTTCATTGGTAAGAATGCAAATGTTCACCTGAATGACAAAGTTTTGAGAAAACTTGCCTCCAGGTTCCATGCTGGCTTCACAGGCTTTCCAAAAACAAAGTTCTGTCAGTTCTCTTGTATGTAAGTTTTAAAAGAACTAAAAATATACTGCCTTAGCCCATGATAAGAGCTTTACACAGGAAGGAAAAACACTGTTGTCATGGCCAGTGGGATATGATCACTTCCAACACCAACTCTGAAAAGCCTCTCCAAAGTCAAACCCAAATAACAGAAGAGACATTTGAAAGTGACCGAAAAGCTTTGTTATTGAACAGAAGAGCAACAACAGACTTCCTTATCTCCAGGGTGGTGTTACTGTATTAATTCTGCTTCCTTTCTGCATCTCCAACTTGACAGTAACTATAAAGGATGCTCAAGCTACGCTAAGAAAAATTCTGATCAATAGGACACATGTTGACAAAAGCAAAAGATCATCCCTGAAAGACAGAAGCACCCTTGGATACTTTGTTCCCCTGCTCTTTGATAGCATTAAGGATGTTCCTACAGGTACAGCTACAGCAAAAGAGGAAAAAAAAGTCTCATCCATTGCTGGATATGAAATATATACCCTGTAAACACATGCAGAAGAGCACTCAAAGAAACTTGCATTTTGTCTTGCAGGAAGTAAAAGCAGTGGTCACCTTCCAATCCTTCAGAAGGCAATTTGATCATTTACCAAGAAATCATTAGTTCACTATCATTAATGGAGCAGATTCTGCATCTCTAGAATGTAGTTTAACAATTGATATCAAATCAAGTGTCAAATTTGGCCCAATGTCACTATCACAACACTAAAACTCTGAGCATAGCACATAGTTATCTGTCAGCACCACTCATGAGCCAAGCTTAAATTAAGTAGATTAAAGCAGCCACCAGAAAATCCATTTTCTCAACATAAGTTACAACAATCTAAGGATGTGAATGTGTGACCAAATGGTTGCCTGACCATAAGAAAATGTCTTCTTGTGGAGACTAAGGTGAAAAAGTTGCACCCACATTTGAAGGAAAAGGAACACAAAAAACTTGCTAGCTATAAAAAAAATCCTGACTCTCTAGTTATAAGAAAAAGAGCTTATGATGGCCAGTAGAGCTTTCTTACCTAAATCATTTTGGATAAACGAACAAGATGAGAGGAAATGTAACACAGAATCATAGAACTGTGTACATTAGAAGGGACATACGAATATTATATAGTCCAGAGCCTTCTGATTGCTCAGGGCCTCATCCAACTCAATTTTGAGCATCTCCAATAATGGAGATCTCGCAACCACTGAACAACCTATGTCAGTGTTCAATCACACACACAGTTAAAATTTTTCTTGCTATCCAATCAGAATTTCCCAAGGTACAAGTTGCAGCTGTTGCCTCTGATGTCAGCCCTGTGCAGCTCCAAGAAAAGCCAGGCTCCATCACCCATTAAGCTGTTGCAGATAGTGGTAAGACATGCCCCTCGCAGGCTTCTCTTCTGAAGGCTGAACAAACCCAGTTCTCAGCTTCTACCTAGATGTCATTTGCTTCAGCCCCTGAGCACCTTGGTGTCCCTCACTCCAGGATGTCAATGTCAGATTTTACAAGTTAGTCATGTGACAGCAGAGAAGTTGCTTCTCCTCAAGAAAGGACTTACACAACTAAGTGATTATCCAATTAGCTCTTAAAAAAACAAAACAGTATTCTGCTGCTTACAGCACTAAATGTTGTAGAAGGCTCTAAAAATGTCACACTACCCTCTGTTTAATCAAGACTTGCTCACTGACAATCACTGTAAATATGATGCTGCTATTTTACTCAGTATTTTGGACCACACCCAAACAATCACTGGATTAAGCTGAAAATAGTTTATTGGGTAAAAAAATATGATGAAAGTGAGGTTTTATCCAGACAATCTACTTGGTATGGACCCAGGCATTCCCTTTCAGTTACTGGCTATGGCTATTTTTTAGTAGTCCACGTAGAATTATCAGGTCATTCAACTTTATTCCTCTAAGGTGGATACATGACAAGAACACTTATATACCACTTTCCATTCAAACAACTTCCATAAGTGCTGTAAGAATGTGACATAATACAGTATTAGGAGAAATATGAGTAACTAGTGAACAGCAGTGAATGACAAATTAATCTGCATGGTCAAATGTTGTATACCACATGGAAAAGTCTGAATCCTCCCCTTAAGCTTTAGAACAAACCTTTGGGTATTAACGTTTTCCCTGAAAAGGGAATGAGCATGGGGATTTTTTGTTGTTGTTTGTTTTTTTTTTAACTACTGCATGGCGTGGGCACTGAGATGGTCAGACCAGTCTTATCACTAGTGACCTCTTCCATCTTTTTAAGGAAAAAAATTCAAAATGGCCAGTAAGTTAAAATAATTCCATGCCTCATCATTTGCTATAGCTCTGAGTTTGCCAGATGTCTCAGCAGGTACTCCAGTATACTAAGATCTGGTGTTTTAAACTGCTCTACAGATTTTATTTGAAATACATTTCTTCAGCTCTTATCTTGGATTATAAGGACACAACCAATTTGATTATAATCACTTTAAGAGCCCAGTGTGAAAGAAATACGTATTTCACATACTCCCTAGTGGCCACATCCTTTGAGAAATCACTACATTAATTTGGGTCTATACATAAAGAACTTATATCTAGACCAGTTAAAGACATAAATGCTTTACACAAACCAATTTCCTCTGCTAACATATCTGAATAGCCATGAAATCCCTGGATAGAAATAGCAAACTGAATCTACTATACAGACCAACAGTTGTACTACATGCTTCTGTCACATGTGATACGGAAAAAGAGCTATTCAGATTTTTGTAGTACTATAGCATAAAATTACCTCTAATTAAAAGAAAAAAAACATGCAAGCTTAAGCTATTAGTGAATATACTTTTGAAGAGCCATTTATGCTCCTACTGTAAACAGTATTCTAACATAACGTTTAGTACACATCATTTTAAACAAAGGTCAGACCTTACCTCTTCCTGTATCCCACTGGTAGTAGTTAATTTACTTCCATCAGTCACTGTTATAATTATTGCTGGCTCCAGAAAAAAGGGGTTTCGTCCCTAAGGGGGGGGGGAAAAAGCAATTTCATTTAAAATGATGTAACAAATTAATAAGCTTCTGTTCAGTCATTAAATAGCCACTGATACCCACTGACAAAATGATGACGCCTGAGGTACTTATTCTCATGTACTATATAGTACAGTGTTATGGGTTTCTGAGCCTTTTTGCCGTTAGGCCATGTAAAGCTAGACACTTGATATATCTGTATTCAATAAATGCATACAAAAACATGGCAAAAATGGTTAACATAGGACTTCAAGAACAATGGGTACTGCAGTATTCTGACAAGCTAGCAGCTGTTTAGAGGAGCAACTGTCTCTTCAAACCAGAGATACTTCCAATTCCTCCTATTCCAGCATTGATTTTATGTATGCTTTAATTACTGTGACCAACTAAAGAATTTGCATAATATCTTGTGATCATGATCCCCAGGTTAAGAACTTATACTCTATGTATTAAGGAAAAATCTGATGTGAATAGTACCAGTTACATTTTGGCCAAGGTGGTTCAACCAGGCATGCAAGACTTCAGAAACAAGTACTTGAAAAAATAAATTATTCATATAGAAAGTGTAGCTAAGACAAACATATACAAGGTAAGACATTCTGTGACCCCACCAAAACATTCAAATAGTTTAGCTGTAACAAAAAAAACCCCTTTGGTTTGCTATTGGCACCTCCTTTTCCTACTTTCAGTACGCTAGGAGCCTTCTGTCCCTCCTGAAAAAGAGGATCCCAAAGTAATCCATGCACGTCAACTCCAAGCCTAGGCAGCACATTCCACTCTGGCTAGGGTTAAAGACGGACTGGATAGAAGCCACCACAAGCTTTTGTTTAGTGGGTCCTACTCTCTGTTGCCAAGTTTAAGGCCTCGTTTTTCTTCTTCAGAAAACAATAAAGAAAAATACAACTAGACCCACAGTCTAGTCCTGCTTATAAAGACAAACTATCTCATGAATGCTTATAAATTATTCTAAAAATATGGAAAGAGAACTAACAGGTTTTAAGAAAAAGACCTTTTAAATCCATTTTTTAGAACCCATTTAATATAAAGGATCATCTACTAATTGCATGCTTAGAACAGAAATATCACCTAACATTTTGAAATATATTTGGTGATGGGTGTCCAGTTTGAAGTGGCAACACCACATTTACAGTGATCAATTTACTATATGCCAAAAGAAAAATTAAAAAGTTATTTGCTCAATATTTTTTCAAACCTTAGTGAAAATCCCAAAATTTTCTTTTAAAACAGCACACCATTGCTACAGACAAAAATTATGCAAAAATAAAATTAAACAGTGAAGATCAATCTCTCCCATGAAAGCAAAGCTAATCCAATTTTAAAAATTACTCAAAAGAATTTAAGGACTCTCAAAATACACTCAGTTTTAATTAAAATAATTTCCTAAGAATATTTAGCCTTATTTAATTCTGAAGAACAGTTATGGCATGTTATTCTGCCAACTAGTAGTTCACCAGAACTGCAAAACCTCAGCTGGATGCTAATTACATTGCACTGAAATAATATTGAAAGCAGGGTTTCTAACTAGAAGAGAAGGATATTATTCTCATGAATACGGAACATAGAAATACTTTAATCCTATGGCTAATAAATGATTGTAAAAATAATTTTACAATTGATAAAAATAACAAGATTTTGGATTTAGAATGTCATAAGCAATGCTCTTTAGGCCAATATTCAGGTCCAATGTGAAATATAAGTATTAAAAATTTAGTCTCTGACAACCCCTATTATCCAGATAGCCTAATTATTTTAAACACTTTTTTGTACCTCAACTATAATTTTTACCAGTTTTACCCATTTAAAATTTAAGCCTTAAATTTAAACATTTTGGGCTCAGAATTATTACGAAATTATACGGAAGGAAACAAGAAATTTTAAGCTTGAGCTCCCCCACTAAAAGTCTCTGGGGGAGAAATTACTTCATCCTCAGTCTATCTTTTATAATTTCTCAAGCATTTTACCTGTACAATGGATGATCTGCAATACTCTAAGTCAAGAATCAACTCATATAGCAACATATTTACAAAAGCAAGAATCTCTTTTTACCAGAACAAGAACAACATTCATTTGTAGCCAGAGCAACAACAATTTGAGAATCTTGGACCCCAAAGACAAAGTAACCCACATTTCCACATGTATCATCTCCAGGATAACTGTGGAAACACTAGCAGTGCACTGGTGCAGAATGCTTCACCCCTGTTTAATAAGGGAAAGTTTCCCCTTGAAACCTCTTCTTCACTAGCTAGACATGAAAATACAGTAAACTTGAGTTCAGCAACTCATCAATACAGCTATAAATATTATCCTTTCTAGAAAGAAATTACGAAATCAAGTCACAGAGTACACAATTCACCACTGAATTATTTAAAAACAAGTGAACAGAGTTGAGTTCACCTAAATGCACCTAGGTTCACAGCTCCATGCAATTTAGAAACATGAAACAAGAATTTACATTCCACCTAAAGGAGCAGAAACATAATTAGAATATATCAAGGAAGAATTTCAGATAAAATGCCAATTATTGAGGTTTACTATTTTTGACTGAAAATTTCCATGTCATTAATTCTTAAAGAACACCACTGACTCTTCTGACCCTACTCCTCACCTTAGCTATATTAAGGCATACAAAACCAGTATTGTCAAGCATTCCTAAAAAAAAGCCCAAGTCTTATTTATATAAGCTCTCAAAACTCAGTAGTAAATTTGGCAAAATGAAATTCCAGAAGACTTACACTTACCAATTTTTTAAAATAAACCACAGCAGTTTTGTCAACTACCATTTTAGAACTTTATTTCAATCTAATCAAATCTAATCTATTTCCTTTAGAAATATACTAGTAAAATAAAACACTACAACTTCACACATCTTAGAAATATCATATTCTTCAAAATACATAGCAACACCATAGTGGGTGCATATGTGAATGCGTATCAAATCAATTTAGCACAGCTCAATTATTTTAGTTATTTCAGTTACACAGTGAAACAGTGAGTGACAGAGCACACACTACCAGCTCTTTGGCAACTTACAGGTATGCTGAAATGCACTGGAAATCAGCTCAGCATACCAAGGTGTAAATAACAAGCCTGTTTACAACTTACTCTGACAACTACCTAATCACCATGAGGTTTTGTTCATTTCAAAAGCAAAAATAATCCAGCAGCTAATTTTAGCATCATCTTAAATTTCCACACAAGAAAGTCAAAGATAGAAAGTGTGAAACCCCGAGTTCTTAAAGTAAGTAGGGCAAAGATCAACTTGACCTCAGTACCAATACCCTGGGAAACATCACTTGTAATTTAAACTAGCATTATATAGGCCTATTCTAACAAGCATACAAGCCAAGATACTTCTGTTCTTGTGTTATCTGTTTTCAGACAGATTATAACCACTGATAGTGGATAAACATTTTAGTGTCCAGAAACTCAACTGCTACATTTAAACTGTGGCAGTTTGAGTCCCAATTTACTACTCAGGCTACAGTAAACTGAAAAGTTATTTTCAACTTTTATGTTAAAGGTTTTTTAAATAGATTTACTTATAAACATGTATTTTGGAAAAACTAAATAATATTACTTATTTTTCCATCTGAAAATTCAGTGGCAACTAGCTCCCACAGGGACTTCAGCTAATTGCGTCATGTAGGCACATTGGCTCATTTGGTATCCTTTTCAGTCTAAGTAGCTGCTAGAGTAATCTGATGGCAAATTCCTTTCAATAATTCCTTTTCCCTGCTTTTCCCTCTGAAGGTTCCTAGCAGTGCTGAAAAAAAGTGCTACGTAAGAAACATGTAAGGTTTTAATGGCTGATCATCCTGTCCAACCAGCAAATATTGTAATGTGCTACAAGAGGGTTTTTTCATTCACCTGCAATCTGCATTTTCAAGGACAAATATGCATCAAGGTGACAAAAAACCTACACATGCCTCTTTTTGAAAGAAAGTTATTTTAAAATCAGCATCAATACCAGAGTAATCTTGCAAGCTTGCTAGGCTAAAAAGGAACAAGCAAGAGATTCAAAGCCTTAAAACTAACTTATCTGTTACACAACATGCATTCTTTTGAACAATATGACAGCTTCACGACTATTTGTTCCAAATCACAATGCAACTCAAGTTACATTGGTTGCCATTTCTTCAGTCTCCAGCTGAAGTCGTTCTGCGCTCAAATACAGAGCTGTGAGTACCACTGAGCTCCGCGCCGCTCACACAGGGTGACAGTAAGAGGCACAGCCAGCCCACCCCAGCTTGCATGATGTTCTGAGAGGGAGCCTCAGATCTAGACAGAAGTGTATCAAATTATCAAGACACATTATTGTCTGGTTAAGACTCTCAAAACTGAGAATTCACTTTCGTAGGCAAGTAGACTTAACAAGTTTCAGCATAACTGATTAATACATTAATGGATTACTAATCTTTTTTTCTTCTTCTAAGTCTACAGGTGAAGCAATTCAATAGTTGTTGTGACCTTCAGATGTGCAAGTATACAATATCACATATGCAATAGGAGAAAATTGGTTTAAGACTACTGTTATCTCAATGCACACATTTAAATATTAAATTTCAGAGTCAGAAGTGTTGAAAAACCTAAGAAATACCTGAGGTAGAAACACAACCAAATAAACACCAAGTCAGAGACTAAAAATGACATGTTCAACAAGCAACTACTATAAAAAGAAGTACTTAGTAGTACAAAAGCTTCATGCCCAAGAAAGGCTAGAAGTTGAAAATAAACGTAAACTGAAATAAAGTGCATATTTTTAACAGAGCACATTACTAATCACTCAAAAAAAAAATCATTTTCAGATCACAATCAAATGTCTGAAAGGTACGCTTTCATTTCAGCAAATTACAAAATGTAACAGAATTTGTATTGCACATCCATCATACATTATCTCAGCAGAGCCTTTTTATTTTCAGAAGTATCAGCCCTAACTGCCAGTAAACTTAAGTCATCTGACCAGGAAATACAAAAATACACTATAACTTTTTTTTTATTCAATCAGGTTTTTTAGAATTTAAAAGGTCAAGATTCTCAAATGCTTGTGAGAATCTGTGAGCAACTATTGTTCAAAAACAATAGTTTAAAATGAAATCTAAAGTCAGACTGCAAAATTATTAGCTTTAAAGCTATTTTTTTTAACTGATAACAGCTTAAAAAAATACCAAAACACTGAGCTTGACAGATGGTCCAAATCCATCTTAGTTTTCACTTACTTTTTGTATCTTAGGAACTTCAGTTATGCTTTTTTAGATGTTTCACGATTTTGCTACATTAATTTAACATTTATTAGAGACTTTCTCCTTCATTGCTCAAGGTACAACACTATCAGTCAAGTACACAGAGGCATTTAGCAGCTGCTCTATGCTCTGATACTCAGCTACTTAAGAACTGTAGCATCTTGACCAACTTCTTGCTTGTTCCACTTAGATTTTCAGCAACTTTGACTATTTTCTATTATCCCTGTAGAACCAAGCAATACAGTTGTGAAGACCTATAGAACCAATTGTATTTTATGCATTCACACAATTGTTTCCCAAGTCACAAACACAGCTGAATGCACTGGCATCATAGTAGTATTTCAGTGAATTCATAATTGGCAATATAACTCTTCACAAAAACTACTTCACCCTTTAAGATTTTTTCAAATGTTTGTAGGCATGCACCATAATCATGCACATATACGTACACACTATAGTACTCAGGAATGAATATGCTTTCTACTTCAGTAGATTAGTAAATTCTTTCCTACCACTTGATAAGAGGCAAAATGTCTTTAAATGGAAGCTTTCCCAGATGAACCTATGCTGCATTATCATGTAATTAATACTTAGCACAAGCACACTATTAAGCTCTGATCTACCAGAACGTCAGCAAGAATACACTGGGAGGGGGCGGCAGGGGAAGAGCAAGAAGGGTGGTTGGGTTCTACCAGAACATTTGCTTTGATAAATATGACTTCTCACGGGATATGCCACAAGAGCTCCATGATTCTGTGGCCAGACTGAAAAGTACAGCACCTCTGAACTCTATCATGCTGTTATCCAAGAGACTGAACCTGCATTATAAAAACAGCTTTGAAACTGTACTTGTTTGTTATGGCTGGTTTAGAATAGAAATGGACCCCATGAATGGGAACCACTTAAGTGTCAGAGAAAATTCTGTGATTTCAGCCTGAATGAGTAAGAGCTGAAGAACATACTGGAATTCTGTACGGGATTAAGATCTCTGACAAGCCAGGCTTCGTGCACAAAAAAGTTGCTAACTCATCTCTGGTTTGCTGTCCATAAGATTTTTATATACTCCCCTGATGCTGTTGATTGTTCAACAGATAATGCAGTTTTGCAGTGGCAGCAATTCTGTCTTATCAGCAGAGGATCAGGTATTTGTAGAGCAGAGGTATTTCAAGATCACTTTCAGAGCCTCAGAAGAAAGTTCAATGAAAGCTACACTAACCAGCTTGAGTTTTACACAGAACGTGTTTTGAAATCTGTTATGAAGTTTTCAAGTCATAAAAGAAATTTTAACGTAAACCAGAAATCTCCCTTGATGCTTGATTAATGGCAAAGACAGACGCCAGATTGGTCACAGACTGGAATCTCACAAAACAACCTAATGAAACACTATTCTAGGAATTACACTACCACAAAGAAAAAATGCCCAGTGTTTTTCTGAAAGGGCTGCAGGACAGCAGAAAGATTCTTACTATTAACACTAGTCCACAAACATCTGCATTATGGACACACATTCTCTATCATAACACTGAAACCTTTTAGCTCTCCCTGCAGTATCCAAGCTAGGAGGACTTATGCTCTTCCTCCCCTTCATGCTGGGCAGCTGGGAATACTACCTCAACCACAAAGACAGGTTTCAGGGAGAACACAGGTAAATTAATCACCTGTTAAAGGTAATTTGAGAAAGCACCTTACTCCACCCAAAAGAAAAGAGCTCTACATCTTAAGGGGAGAATAACCCCTATCAGAAATGCAAATGACAGCAGCAGGTCTTAGAAAAAGTGTAGTCCTCCATAGTTCCAAGAACCATAAAGATCGAGTTCCTCTGCATATCAAGCAATATACACATACAGGGTGGGTAAAAACACCAAATCTCTTCAACTGAGAGATGAGGGAAAGAAACAGCTTTGACAAATGCTGAAGGAGTCTTGACTTAGCCCATGACAATAACTACGCACAATGAAAACACCAACTCTCAACGCCACCACTGACTCTCACAAATTCGGGCTCACATGGGTTTTGCTGTAGTTTTACCTTCATAAAAGGGACTTTTATACATTGAAGTTTGGCTAAAATAGCACATCAGAGTACTTCACCTACAAAAACTTGTCTTTTTACTTTGTAATTGGAAAACTAGCCAGCAGAGGGGGCACAAGTTAATAAAATCTGTCTTTGTATGAGGTGACTAAGTAACAAGGAGACAAACATGAGGCATGCTCTGTTTGAATACTATCCCAAAATACATAGAAACAGGTAAATACTTCTTTTCTAGAACTGTGTATACCTCAAAACCCCTAAATTATTGTGTAAGTAAAAATAAGAAGTAATCAGTCACTGAACCCTAATCTCTTGATCTAACTCTATGTTTAATCCAACAGTTAGTTCATAGTTTCTGACACCAGGGACAGCACATATTATCATTCCAATTCTCCCTTTTTAGCTGCCAATTGCCCATCTTTTGGAAGGCTCAGCCACAAGCATTCAACTGTATTACACACATACACTCCCTTTTCTTTTGAAGCTAAAAAATAGTATTCTATCTCAAATTATTTTATCTTCTGGAGAAGACCTTATAAACGGTTTTAGGAAAGTCTACTAGATTTTATCAAGGTCTGAACTCATGCTTCCATTAACTCAACATCTTCCCCCCCAAGGAAATGGAAAGTGCTGTTCAAGCAGTCATGATTTCTCCTGCACTCATTCACACTCCGAAAGTCTGGGTATCAATGGCAACAATTTTGCAGTAAGGATGGCTACCCAAAAACACCTTTCCTCCATGAGGTGAGGAGATTCCAAAACCTAAATTCACCTATATACAGCTGTCCTTCCCTATAGGCTACAGTAAGGTTATTATAAACAAAGTAATTTTTCATGTCCTATATAATTCTTTAGTTAACTACATTACAAATACCTAAGACTTACTACAACACCCAAGACAAGCACTAATCACAGTTTCTTATATGGAATGTCTATGGAGGATCAGAAGGCAGTTACACGGTTTTTGCTTCATTCCTTACTGGCACGACAGATTAGCAGTAGATAAAATTATTTTTGCACACGCAGTTAGGATATTGATTTGGTGATATAACTGAAGCTTTCTGTATTTCAGATGACTGGAACAAATGAGTTGCAGGTTTAAACAAAAGAAATAAAAATTAGTTAGCAAAAGGTTTTCAAAGCAGAACACAAGTGCACCAAGCAGACTTTTCCTAAAGCCAAGCCAGAAATTAAATTCCTCAGCACACCAGTTACAGAATTTAAGAATGAAGAGAGCATTCTTGATACAACCACTATCTCCATAAATGGAACTTAACGTAGCCTATGTTAAGAAAATAAAATTTAAGGTATTTAGGAAAATAAATGGGATGAAAAAAAGTAATTTGCTCCTCAGTATTTTGCTGCTAAGCATTTTTTTAAAAACCTTTTAAATGAACAACCATTTATGGCTTCAATTAACTATTGAAGCTCCAAACATGTGATCTTATACTCATCCTGCCCAGTCTGAAAGCCCTACAGCAAAAAAAAAAAATCAAAGATCCAGTCAGATATCACTTTCATAATTAAAAATAATACAGAGGCAAAACAGCTGAATTGCACAAGAAAAGAGACACCAAACCTTTCATCCAAAAAAAAAAAAACCAACCCAAACCCAAACCCATCATACAAATATATTTAAGCATATCAGCTGCTTGCTTTGCCTGAGCTTGCAAGTTTGTGTTCTAGAAGCAATGATTTCATTGCATATCCCTCTTGAAATATGCAACAAAAAAATTCTCTGTGCTTAGTATCATTTTTATAGATGCTCATATCTTTACACATTCTGGGTTTCCAAGTCTGGCACTGAATGTACTGCTTAAAGACTATTTAATTGCGCAACTTCAGGCATTTTAAAATTCCACCCAAAAAAGTTTGTGCCAAGAACAAAACCAAAACTAACAGCAAGAAAACCAAAAAAGCAACCCAAAGCAGCCTGAAAAGGAGAATCAATGCAAGAAATTATCATTTTGGAATACAAAATCACCACATTGAAAAGTACACACGTGAAAACAGAAAGGGTGTGTGTCAAGGAAGCATTTTTAGACTATGTTCATACTGAACAATAAAGGGATGATGAATACATGGTAGGATTTACTAAGACATCAAACTTAAAATCTCAAGATACACTGATGTCTTCAGTGCTTAAATAAAAGAGTTCCCAACATTACTAAGTTACAGAGTTTCAAAAATGACAGTTTAGTATAAAGGTTTGTCCCGTTTCTTTCATCTAAGAACAAATTTAATTGAGTTCTAAATAACATATTATATAAGTGATAACTTCTTGATTAACTTCTAAGTGCTCCAATTTAGATGAGGTCCTTGGTAAGTTTCAAAAACAATTCAGTCCTTGAATCTCCCACAATTACGTGACATTCTCAAAAAAAAAAAAAAACAAAACCACAAGCAAGAAAACCAAACAGAATGGACTTCCTATATAGTGAATTCCAGCAAGTAACTAAACAGTGAAGAACAGCACTGAAATGAAGAGGGAAAAAAAAGCCACTAACATTTGAAACACGTAAGCACTGATGTGACAGATATACAATAATCCCAAAAAGGGAAGAACTTTAAGTTTTCCTTACATCATATTAATTGAAATATATAAGCAGTAAAGCAGCTGTGATCAAAATTTGTACTTTAAGGTAATGGAAACTGTCACTTAAAGATGCACCTTATCAGTTACAGATCAGTAAATAAATCACTACTGAAATCATCTAAAATTGGATAAATCAACTAACAAATCCTGGTGGTTTCCAAAGTTATTTGACTGAATATAGTAAAGGCAAGCTGCTAAAAATAGGTTATTATCTGAGCTTTTATAAACTTCAAAAAAAAAAGCTAAAATAACCATCCATACCAAACATAGCTTTAAAGTCAGTCCCAAAGAATCTGGGTTTAAAGATGATTTTGGTCCTATTTCCTAAAAATATTTCTGAATGTTTTATTCCAAAAATAACTGACCTTGTCAAGCCCTGGATCAAGTCCCTAATTACTGCAGCCTTTCTGCTTCACAGCAATGACTTTACTTAGCTGGTCCTGGCTCAGTCAGTGCAATTCACAGCGCTAAGCCAGGCCTCTGTTCTCCGTATACTGGAGAAGGGTAATGAATCTCACAGTTGCCAGCACACTGAGTAGGGAAAACACCAAAAAAAAACCCCCGCCAAAACCCAAACCAAAAACACCCACCCAAGGGGAAAAAAAACAAAGAGAGAATTGTATACAAAATTGTCCCCACCTTTTTGGTGGTTATCAACCCAAAGTACTAACAAGCTGACTGAAAGTAGCTTATTGACTCACGAACATAGGGCAATTCTTCTGAATAACTGCCCCAACATTCCCCCATAACTCCCGCCCAGAGTTTATCACCACTATTCAACTGTTTTGAAACAGATTCTGAACCACTACAGTTCACAGTCCAGCTTATTAAGGATCTGAATCAATCATTGATTTATTTTACTACATGAAGTCACACTCACAACTTGAAGCAAGTTTGGCACAACTATGAGCACATGAGAGGCTCCGTAAGTTCAGGAACAGAGCAGGTAGCTAGGCTGGATATGTCTTACACATAGATGCATACAATCAAGTCAGCATTCTGGGATTCAAAGCCCTCGGGNGGGGGGGGTGGGAAGGCTGGCACTGGTGGAAGAAAGAGATGGCAACTTTTCACTCGTATTCTGTAAGCTGAGTACCCAAAAAGAATGTCAGAGCCCTAAATTGATTCTAATGACAAATATTCTGGATTTGTTCAGTGTAGCTTTTTGGCTCAAGGAGACACTGACAAAATGCACAGTGTATTCAGGTAATTTATCCTCAAACATTATTATTGGATGAAATCAGGTTAACACCCTGCTCTCCACAAGCAGTAGCAGTTACATGTAGACAGAAAAAAAAACCCTAAAAATTAAAGGAAATGGGAGTGGCTACACTGAGCAGACACCAGATGTCATTATTGGGGTAAAAGTTTCCTGGCGAAGTCAAGACATTAAGCATTATTTTCAATATGTAAGTCCCTGAATTGCTGTTAAAACCCCATAACTAGAGACCTCATCTGCACCACAGTTCCTGCTAGACCAGTCTTCTAAAAGACCTCAAATATTAAAGCCATGGAACCATGTTAGACATAATCAACACATTTATCTGCTATTCTCTTTATCTACCACTGCAGTGCTGCAAGATCCACACTTAATATACATATTAGAATAACTAGAGTAGGATCAGATTTTGACAGATCCTCTTGTCATCTTCATACAACCAGAAGTCTTATCTATTCAGTCTCCCAATCATATTCATTCAAGGTTCCTGACTAAGGTTCATATCATTTCTTGCGGCCAGCAACTTCTTAAACATTTTAATTCCACTGTAGGCACTAACCTAGTTTCCCTACTGAAAAAAAATTAGGCTTAAATCTGTAGTGGACTGTAGATTTATGTGAGCTAGGGCAAATCAATTAACTGAGGCAGAGACACTCTCTGTAGAATGAAAACAACAGGCGCTTAGATAACAGATACTTGATTTATCATTAAGGTAAGACTGAAATTGCCTATGCAATATATTTTTTAAAAATCTAGTCCATTAGGGGCCAACTTTACAGTGCCAGAGTGATTAAATACTTTTTTTTTTAATAAAATGTACAGGCAATAATAAAGAACCTGAAATCCTGTTTGCTGTCAATATTCAGCGTTATAATAGTAAAAATATGCTGATACATAGAAAATACTTCATGCACATGTAATATCCTTTGTAGGTATCACAGAAATATACTACAGGATCATCAGAAATCTCTTACAGCTCACAGGCTAGTCCACTTAAAAAAAAAAAATAAAGGATCTTTTAATACATATGAAAGATTTATCCTAAATACACATACAATCATTCTCCCCTATCTGCACTATTAATTTTTCTTTAAATGAGACTGGTCTACACTTTGGACAATTAAAATTAGCACCATAAACATGCAATGCAAACTGGGCATTTGATAAGAGTTCTGTATTAGCTAGATACTAACACTCACAAATTATATGGAATTCCAATCTGTTCCATAAACAAGAAGTGAAAGCAACTTGAAAAAAGGGCCAGACAATATGATGCTAAAAATCACAACAGTGGAAACATTAATACACTCTTTAAGTGGGAGATACAGACATGGGAATATTGTATGAACTAAAAGACTCACTGTGTTGTTAAAGGTACAAAATGTGCTACAAGAAAAAAGCAACAGCAAGCAGGACTCTCAAGCAACACAATCAGTTTCATCAGAGCTTCAGTTGAATTATAACTCAGACACATACACAAATAACAGTTCTTCCCTTCCAGCTTCAGAGATATGGAATGTCTATAACAGAAATCCAAGACTGAATGTAACAATTCAGTACGAAAAGTGAAAACAAGCTTAAAGAGAATAAACATAATGATGGAGACACTGGGGAAAAAAAAATACATACTTGTGCTTCACAAGATCACTCTTATCTATACGTATACGTGGCTCTTTATCTATAGGTATTTGCCTTGCCTCCCTGACAATTGGCCGTGATGAAGTGCAAATACATTTCAAAAAGACAAGAATACTTCAACTATGGGACACGTTCCTTTAAGCGCCCAAATAAGAAAGCTAGTAAATCCAAGGAGTCCATAATGACCTGAGGCAAATGAACAGTTCCAGTCAAGCCAAGAGATAAAATTTTGGTACTCCTAAGAGTCCTCAGACTTTCTCTGATTACTTTTTAGTGAATCCAAGAATATCAGCCAGAGACAGACATTTGTATCATCTGCTTAAGCTTTGGCAGCATTAATGTGTTCACCCGTCCCTTAACAATCAAAGCCACAAGGAACATGTTATGGCACTGCCCCTTCCAAATCAAATTTATTGAAATACTGAGCACTTAAAGATTCAAAGTGGTCAAAGCATATTTGATATTCAGAACACGACGAAGTATCTCACTTCTTTCTGCTAGTGAAACAGATCGATGAGATCATTTTCATCAGAAAAAAATAAAGTAAGCTTGTTTTAACTTTTAAATTTGTCTTTAAAAATAGACTGGTTTAGACCTAGACAAGTGATTTTAAGAACACTTAAGTCTGATGTGATTATTATTATTACTGAGACTTTCAGTGAACTTTGTTGCTCTGGGAAGGCTGAAAGGCATTCAGTTCCACTCGCAACATGAAAACACACTTGCAACAATGCCTGCTGTAGCTCTCATTGAAGGATACTATAAAACAAAACTGAAAATTACAAAAATTTCAAGAGCGGACAAGATGGCATGTTTAAAGGTTACAGCCTAAAAAGCATAAATTGGAAGCAATATGCTTAATTTCATCACGTAGGAGGTGAGAAAGACAGACTTTCACCAGCACTTCACATATAGATCTTTGACATAACAGGCGTATAGGTTTATGTTAAAACCATTTCTATTCCACAGAAAACAGGAGACTATGATAAATCCTTTCTTATATGTATTTCTGCCACTACCATGCTTAAGCTTGCTATGTCTACTGTCTGAAATTTTCCCATTTGGTTTTGTTGGGGGAAAAAAAAAAAGAGAATGGGAGAGCTGCTCTAGAAGTGTAAACCTCTGCCTCCACCAACAGGAGAAGCAAACTGCCTGTGCCACCATGCCTGCATGACAAAGCAGGAAATGCTAACTTGAACTTTGGTTCCAAATTTGGATGCACACTCAACACAGGCCATTTCAGTGCAGTGTTTATAACCCCAGAATGCCAAGACAGAAGTCATGCTCAAAAGGATTTTGACTTTTGAAAGCAAGGAAATCCAGTAACAATCCTCAAAAACCAACTGGAAAATAAAACTGCTTAACAATTTAAAGAAAACAGAACATATAACTGCAAAATCATAATGTATGCAATGTTAGGGGACAGTATTTCATATGTGTGATCGTGGTTTGTTTTTTTTTAAGCTCAGCAGATCTTAGAAACAGATAAGCACAAACGCAAGGAGTCAGTCTACAATGTGTGACTTAAAAATAAAGCTGCCGTGCCTACAAGCACAATTAGACTTGATCTCCTAGGTATGCTATTTACATGTATTTGGAACACTATAGTACTTCAGCCATTATGGCAAAACACACTGATGTCTACAGACCAACATGAAGTTTTACTGCGTGAACCCATCAGCAATACTGCTACTGTAGCTACAAATGGGTCCAACCATATCTTCAGAGAGAACTATAAAGTAGCAGTTAACCTGAGATTAGATTGTTTGATGGTCATACACAGTATGGATAAAACCCTTGGAGAAAACCTGTGCTGTTTAAAACCAGTGTTGTCATCTGCAAGACACCTTCCAACATTCAGGTCAGAAATAGGCCTCTCCAGCCCTTAGCATATTTTTAAGTTCCCAAAATATTTTTAATGAGTTGAATTCCATTTGGATTTTAGTTTGTTTCAAAAATTTTTAGTGACACTTTTGTACATATATGAAATGCACTGCAGAAGAAAAGGCTTTCACCAAGACTGCACACAGCCAGGTAACCCATCAAAACAGCATTTCTTGTACGAGTTTAAATCCAGAGGGCATCTTATTCATCACTGTGAATGAAAAATACTTATCCCAAGTCCACTTCGATTACAGAAGCATTATAGTTGGCTTTTCTGCTTCAAAACAACTAAGTTAGCACGTGCTTCTGTTACATCAAATTTGTTTAAAAGTCAAAAACTCATCTCTAAGCCAGTTTTACCATATCAATAATAATTATGATGCTGAAGAGTTTGTGCAAGACACTGGTGAGATAAAAAGCTCATAAAAACTTCTGTTATTGAAAAGTGCTGTTTCTAGCCACAATACTAAAACAAAAGTTCACCCTGAAAAAAATTGGTAAAAATACGTTGATGCATCAACTCAGCCACTCTGAAATCCACTCAGAGAAGTACATTTTATCCTCTCATACCTCATTCTATGCAACACTGCTGAAAAAAAATAGTAAGAAACCTTCATTACACAAATAACAATAGGCAAGGTGAAACACACAGGGTATCAGAGCTTTAGCAATTTCAAACCTCCATCAGATTCAAGTTTTGGTAGTGCTGTGTTGGTCCTTTGCATGTGAGTATCAAAACACCATTGGTACACATTTTACCTACCTTAGATTCAGAGCTCAGTCTTAGAAACTTCACTACAAACTGCAAATAATTCAAGTACATAGGTGGTTCAATTCAACCATTTTTTTTTACATTTTTGCTGCATTATAAAAAAAGCTACATTGTTCACTTTTTCTGTTTCCACAGAAAGAGAAACACATCTATTAGTATTTAACCCTTTCATCAACTATAAAAAGCTGCATGCTTGCCCCACTCAAAACTATTCAGTTAAATTATGACTACATATGTACTGCTGAACAAGCCATAGCTATAAGATTTAGGAGTGTATTCCAAGAGGACAGAAAAAAAAAAACCTGCTAGTTAAAGGCTTGGTATTTCAGACTACCTGAAACAATGGAGAAGCTGAACTGGGAAAAATACAAGGAGTCAATTAGCTAAGTGCAAACTGGGCTAATAAAGTGTAATGTTTTGCGTGATATGACAGTGAGCCCTTACTGAACTTAATGTGTTTGAATTGCTTTCTTCTTAAAGACATCCAAATCCTGTATTTTTTCCTAAGATTTCTATAAAAATGCAGAAGGTGAAGACGACCACTATTTTTAGTGAACGCTAAAAGCTGACAGCCTATTTGAAGGTTCATTCTTCTGCTATCATAATCAGCACAAAGCATACTATGGAGAAAAAAAAGCCCTATAACTATTATTGGACTCAAGCAATGTAATACAGAATTTATCAATCTGAAAGTGCAGTAAAAATGAAAGGAATAGTCACCTTAAAATATGAGTACTTTCCAAAACCTTTTGTTGTTGACAAAAACCTTCACAAAAATGTGCATCTAACAACCCTAGGTAAGACAAAGGGTGTATATAGCCATACCACAGGATTAATATCAGAAACAGCTTAGGAAAAAATCTTGCAGGTTCTTGATAATCTAAATGTGTTGACAATGTCCCTTTAAGATCTGAATGTGAGATCAGCTAATACAGCTGTACACTTGGTAACTCAATCTTCATGAGCAACTGAGTCAGTACTTGTATCATAAATACTCATATTAAAAATCCAAACATTAATGTTGCAAGAAAAATATGAAGCGGGAGATTTTCCTCAATTTCAGAATGACCATTCAGCCATCACTCTTGTTCAGGAAGTCAGCTGATGGAGAACTCTGGTCTACTTTGAAAGAAATCAAGTATAGTGAGTCACACTGCCATTTAAACAAACAGTTCATACTCAGCAGGGGGACAAGACATAATGCTGTTGGAGGACATAACCAGACAACCCCATCAAGCTTGTATCACATCTTGTCATTTGCACGTATAATAAAAATCTGTTTTACAATTCATACATGTGAAATAAGTGGATCTTAGCAAGTATCTTAGAAGCTTGTCAATACACCAAATAAACAAGCATGTTAGTCAAAAGATGTTAAGCCATAGAAATTTTCCAGAACAAAGGTTAACAAAAGTTTAGATTTATTACTTCACGTGATACCACACCTAAGATCATCTAAATGGTGATTTTTTGTAAAACTATCTTCTCCTCCCGTTCTAAGATAATCACTCTTCAAACATCTGTCTGCTATATTTAAGTAAACTACTCAAATATTTTATGGTCTTAATATTTGTAATTGCTTTAAAAAAAGTGAATCAGTACTTTATATTCTGAGTGAAAACTATTTCAAATGCAACTGAGCATTTACCTTGAGCAAATTTTAGATAGCAGACATGACCAATAGGAAGTTGACAGGATAACATGACGTGGCTCAAAGGCCAATGTGAAGTTGAGGAAAGTTAACTGCCCTGGATCTCATCCTGCGAGCACTGAAAAACCAGTTAAGTGCTTGAGAATTTGATCTGATTTATGAAAACACTACTTTGATTGGTAGAGCTATCGTGCAAGCTCTGAAGGACCAGTTAAGTGCTTGAGAATTTGATCTGATTTATGAAAACACTACTTTGATTGGTAGAGCTATCGTGCAAGCTCTGAAGGACCAGTTAAGTGCTTGAGAATTTGATCTGATTTATGAAAAAACTCTGATTGGTGGAGCCAAAATGGGAAACTGTGACTTCAGCAGCAGATGACCCACCACTTGCAGTATATTCATCTATTTTTGCAAACACTAAACAGTTAGAATTTCTATTCAGTCACCTGACTGCACATGTGAACACCTCTTCAACAGCCAGTTCCACATGTGGAACAGAGCAAAAACATGCATAAACGAGGGTGGATTCAAGCCCAAATAGAGACTTGTAACCAAAACAGATCAGACAAAGAAAAAGCCACTGCTCCACAGACAAAAGAGCAGCTATTTGCAGTAATGAACACTTCTAGTGAGTCAAAACAGTCATGACAACTCAACTGCCCGCTTGATGGACTAGTTGAGCACAGCTGGTTCACTTAGAGCAAATTATTTGACATGGGTTTAATGTGTTTGACATGAGTTGAGAGTATTATAATAATCAGTAGCAATGGGAAAGAGCAAGTATTTTGCGTGTGTGCCTACAGTGGTAAGTGTTCAAAAAAGCTTTGTATAGCTCATGTAACTAAACAAAAACATCAGAAAATGGGAAAGATTAGCACACAGATGTATAAGAGGACAGCAGATGGTAATAGACAAAAAAATAACCATGTGTGGAACTAGCACTTTTTTTTTTTTTAAGTTTCATCACTAAACTGGTATTTTAAAAATGTTTAGGCTCACTTGATCACCTAGTGGCAAAGCCATACAATGCAACATGAGAGAGAGAAATTTTCTTCCCAAACAAACCAGGCGTGTTATCACATAGACTGCTTAGACTGGAAAGAGGAGAGGGAGAAAGGGGACTTATTTGCACAACCACATTCCCATGTTAAATACCAAGAGCAGTAACTAATCCTCAGATAGTAGAGGCAGCATTGCATGAGAACAACAAATGGAAAGGGGAGAATCAAGTTAGTATGTCCCATGTGAAAAATACACGATATACTTTGCTCAATACTAATAATGTCCTTTATGCAAAACAAATCCAGGATTTGATCCGGTGCCAGAAAGAACTGGGTACTCTTCCTAAAGCACATGTTTAACCTAGAGTTTGTGTCTTTTAGCAACTCATACTACTGAGCAACATAATGCTGGCCCACCCCAAAAAGTCCTGCTTTAAAGGGATCGCTGCAATATAGACATATGGAAAGCACAGCTTTTCAAGGCTCTGATAAAACAGGCAGGCTTATAAAAATACAGGTATGCAGATGTCCTGTCCTCCCAGCAGAGAAAAGTTGTAGTAAACTCATTGGAAAGAAAGGGTTTTAAAAAAGTTGTGCTCCACTCAGTACTTTTGGACATGCAGTGTTGTTAGAAAAACAGCTCATCTCTGAAACTATACTTAATTGATTATAGAGCGCCATATAAAGAAAGCAAAATTTTCATGACCCCATCAGGCTCACCAGCTAAGGTTCTGAAACACAGATTTGATACAAAAAAAAAACCCCAAAGTTTAACTGAGAAGGTCAACTTGGAAAACTGAATAATACCTGAAGTTAAAAAAAGAAAGTAAGTTGGGTACCAAACTACAGTCAGCAACTGCATTTCTTCCAACTATCTGAGCTCTGCTTACTTTTGAAAAGGCCCCCATACTGAGTATTTCATGAAGGTGCCACTTGGGACAACTAGCTAATTGTCGTCTCTGGGAAGTTTGTGTTCTATGATTTTTCCACCTATTAATAGTCAACCTACCTGCCCATAGTTGTCTATGCCAGTTACTAATCTATTTAAGTTTAATAAATCAAAAGCTGTCCTTAGGGACTGGCCAAGAGTCGTAAGTCCTTCAGCTTGAAGGTTTTTCAGTTCATTCATAAACGTTGCATGGTTTTCCTTCCAGCCAGCCTGAAAAGAGAAACGTGAGAAGATTTATTCCCCAGATATGAGCTCTGCTTTCCTGTTAGGCTACCAAGCACCTTCCTTGCTGCACACAGCTCAATACAAATGCTAACAAAACACTTTGGAAGCTACTAATATTTAGCACTGTTCGATAAAGCTGGAAAATATAGACTTCTCTTAAACCTTTGAGCTCCCCATCTGTCAAATTAAGATTTTAATTTTTTTATTTGTTCCGCGGGACAAATTTCTGTGCAGTCACCGATGCACAAACCTCACAGCGACTTGCACGGCTCTCCCACTGCCCTTTCTGGGTGGAAGTCGACTCCGCTGTGAAGCGACCTCCAACAGGTTCACCGTCCTGTGTCATGTGGACCCCCCGCCCCCTTCCCTCCCTCCCCCCCCACCAAAGGGTACGCCTCCCCCCGCCCCGGCGGGGCTGAGGGAAGTCCCGTCCCCTTCCGAGTCCGGACTCTCCGGGTTGAAGTCGGT